>WSTV01000266.1:12562-26766 GCA_019632285.1 Tulasnella sp. 332 | reverse complement strand
TGCTCAGAGGGGGAACTCCGTCTTACACGGTTCAGGCTCAGCCCGTTGCCCATCCAAGCCGTATGTCGGACGATGACCAGAATTTGCGGAGATTCTCGGAGGGACAAGACTTTCTCTCAAATGACTTTCAGTTGACTGCCCCGCCTGCCTTGGGGATCACTTTCTTTTACGTCATCTTCTGCTCCTTATTCGGACTTGCATGATGCGGATCTCCAACTGACGTCATATCTGGATTTCCCACACTATTTTTAGGGCCAGCTTCTCCAACATGCTGGCCACCACTCCTTGCCCCGAATGTCGTGCGAATAGTATACGTTCCCGAGCCCGCCAAGCCCCAACTCCCTTGGGCCGATCATTTACCGCAACACCGCGGATTCCTCGGCAAGCCTGTGCAGATCTGCAGCTGTTAGGTGGCCTCCCATGTCTCCCTCTTTAGATCCCAACTGTCCTGAAGCGCGCTCAAACGCTTCTCTCGTTCACCAATATCCTGGAGCCCATACCTTCAAACGATCCAGTAATTGCCATGCTGATTTAGAAGTCTCTTCTGAGTCTTCTAGTACATGCGTATCTATTCAGGCCTCTCGGTGTAAGAAGAGGCGCGGCATAGCATTTCAAGTCTTATGACATGACATCCTGGCGGAATCGAACTCAGGTGAGAGCATGACCATTTGACACTTGTCAAAGGCTCATCCTTCTTCTTTTCCGACTCCCGGCCCTCACCGTCCAATATACCGACGATGTGAAGTACGCGCCGCCCAGAATGACACTACTTCGATCGGCGGTCCGATCGGCGGTCCGCGCGCCGGAGCATTATATATGACCGTTTCCTCTGGTCCATCGACTTTTCTGTACGAGTCCAACTCCTTCCAATCGTTGACAGAGATCATCAAGGCGAGTAGCTTTGTCCTCTCTACAAACTTGGGTCTTTCTGGGACCAACACTCTTCAACTTCAGTATCGACTCCATCATGAATCTCTTTTCCATCTTGTCTATATTCGTTCTCACAGCCCTGAACATTTCGGTCTGCCAGAGTGCAACGATACCTGCTGGTGCCATCACGAGTGAGATGCACCCTCTTCGTCCCCTGAATATCCTTTTCTTAAAAAGAAACATAATATAGTTGACAAGAATGGGGCCGGAAAGTACACGACAATCTCGGCTGCCTTGGCAGATACCAGCAGCAACATCTACTACATCTATGCTGGGACCTACTCCGAGGCTGTTGTAATCACTCGGTGGGATGATTTTTGATACCCTACTCGCCTCTTGCAGAAAGCAAAGCTAATCAGACTGCGATCATTAGCCCGGGAATTACCATCTATGGTGCTTCCGCCAGTACGTACTCGTACTCGTCCAACACAGTCACCATCACCCGTAGTGAGTCTGCCACCGCGGCCGGAAGCGATGATGCCAGTGGAACAGTCAGAGTGGAGAAAGCCGCTACAGGTGTTAGTTGTGAGTCCCTCGTGGTGATTGCAACATCCCAAATCCCACAGTCGTATTGAAAAATCGTACCTCAGTCTACAACCTCAACATCCAGAACACTTATGGGCATCCCTCCGGCGTCACGCAAGCACAAGCGATTGCACTATCTGTCTATGCTACCCAGTTCGCGTGTTACGCATGCCAGCTCTCAGGTTATCAAGGTATCACCTTAGAATGGGTTTTTTTTTTTTTCAAGTATGATAGAATTTGTTGATATCCAATTTTTACTATCCCTTAGATACGCTATTGGCGGAGTCCGGTTATCAATTTTACTCCAAGTCTCTCATTGTAGGCGCTGTTGACTTTATCTTCGGTCAGACTGGGAGTGTCTGGATCACAGGTGTGCCGATTACAGCCGGCGCCTTCTCGCCTGCTTTTGCCTGATGTCTGACAGAATATCCACCTTACAGGCTCCACCATAACGACGGTAAACCTATTGTGCATCATGGCGTTGCTAGATGGTGTGCTCATTATGATTCCTCATTGATAGGTCGGAGCGGGATGCATCACCGCATCTGGACGCTCTTCAGCTGATGCCTTTTACTACGTCATCAACGACTCCACTATCACAAGCACAAGCTATGTGAACTACCTCGGGAGGCCATGGTCGGATTATGCACGTGTTGTCTTCCAAAATTCGGTACGTTATCACTCATTCACGATTCTGACGATGACAAGAAGCCTGATTGGCGAGAACCCTTTGGCGATCCCACAGGTCCTCGGCAGTAACATTGCAGCCGCTGGGTGGGAAGAGTGGTCCACAGCGACGCCAAATACCGATCACGTCACTTTTGGAGAGTACGACAACACCGGGTATGTGATGAAACCACTGGGAAGCAGAGCTTTGCGCTGACAATGCTGGTGTTTTGCCACACATTAGTTCGGGGGCTTGGCAAACAGGCAGGGCCTCATTTGCCACCAAATTGTCCGCTCCGATATCCATCACGTGCGTACATCCGAGTCCTCTACGTCTTGCGTAATACTCATCATCCTATTTTTAAAAGTACTGTCCTCGGGTCGACGAGTTGGATCAACTCAGCGTGGCTGTAAGTGATGAGAATAGCAGGCATGGCTTCTGCCCCAATTGTACTGTATGCGACGCTTGAACAATCGGCGCGCGATATAAGACCATAGCACAATCTTATCTATATAAATATCACGTGTGGCTTGTGCACGTAGACCTTAGAGAGGGGAGTTTGGGATTGGGGTTCGAGGCTGAGAACCTGAACCTAAACATGAATCTACTTCCAATCTCGACTGCATTGGCTCCAACTGCACATATAGCATGCTCTTGCTGTTCATCGGCTAATTGCTTCCCAAGATCTTTGATCATGGTCCTCCAATCTCCAGACAACTTAGACATCTCAGTATCCTCACGGCTGCACCTATCTCGTCCGTCAACATCTCGATCTGCCTCTACCTCTTCAATAAGGACCAGTCGGTCGGCCATCAACCTCCTCCCTCACTATCAAGCCTCAGGAATACCTCCAGTCCCCTCCACCCCCTTAGCCCCACAGCTATCGTTTCCTCATGTTTCGACGGATAATGCGGTTGCTACCTCCGTTTCAAGCTCAGCCAGCTCTATCAATGCCATCGAAGCGGGTGATGTTACGGGAGGCGCTATGCTCATGTCTCCAGTAGACGCAGATACAGATGTGGTTGATGCAGAGGGGATAGTGAAAGCCGCAGATGGGGATACAGCGCAGGCTTTGAGGGAATCGCTAAAGAAGACTCTGAACTACCAAGACGGTGAGCTTGATAGCTCTCGATACCCCTTCTCATAGAATTACCCCACAAGAACATCACTCTCACCTGTCTCCTCGTTGCCCATGAAGCAAGACGTAACTTTACGTGCTAGACGGAAATCCTCGAGTGTCACTGAGACAACGATCGCCCATGACGCTGAATACGCGCCGAGACAGTACTTCGTCTTGACACATGCTGGGAAGCCCGTCTTTATGACGTGTGTGTTTATTATTCTATGTATCTTTGCTTCGTTGCTAATTGGATATCAGCCGGCAAGGGCGACTTTCCGATGAGGAACTCACGAACGTTATGGGTATCATGCAAGCTCTGATCTCAGTCTACGCTGATGACGGGGACAAACTCAGGTGAGAATTAAATAATCTCGCGAAGTTGACATATGCTTGATGTAGTCATAGATGTATCAACGCAGGCGAGACCCGAATCACCTTCCTCCTCCGAGCTCCTTTGTACTATGCATGTGTATCATCTTGGGGGGAGCCAGAATCCGTCGTAGGTCACATAATAAACTGATTATTTCATGTTTTTTTTTTCTGACGTATCTGGACCACCGACTCTTAGGGTCGGTTACACCTTGAGTACCTCCATCTTCAAATCCTGAGCGTCGTTACTGGGTCTCAACTCTCTAAGATCTTCGAGCGGAGAACGAACTTCGACCTGGGACGCTTACTAGACGGTATGTTATCGTTAGTGCCGGCCATCTTTGGCTTTCAGAGCGAGGACTAAGGGCACACATGGACCAACTGGTATCACAGGCACAGAATCGTTCCTGCACTCGCTGATACGCCGATTACAATTCGACATGAGCATGACTACCGCTTCCTTGAATGTCTTGAAGATCGATGCTACCGTGCGAGGAAAGGTCGCTGAACTATTACTGCCGCCCAAGGAGATGAAGGTACAGCTCGACCGCCATACGGACTTTCAATCTCATATTGACCAGATCTGACGTTTCATTTGTTCGAAGGACACGCTTTATGTGCTCTTGTTCGCGGATAATAAGGTGGTGACTCTGGTCCGGCCCAAGAAACATTCAGTCCATCCAGCTGGTGCGTCGCCTTTCAAGAACTCAATGATTCATTCTGCTCAAAACATGGATTACGTAGATCTGCACCTTCTTCTCAATACAGTATCATCATCCGCCCTCTCGTCAACGCTCGACTCCTCATCATGGCTCCCAATATGCTTGCCAAAATATAACTCGAACGGTTTTCTCTACGCCTATGTCTCATTCATGAGCAAACCGAACACTTCGGTGGCGATACCACCCTCTGATGCTCAACCCCTGGATTCAACTCGTGATCCAGCAGGCGCGAATCATGAAAACAATTCATCAGGGGTTACTGAAGATATGAAGACGGGAGACGTCCACGTCGGTCTCGCCGTGATCACAGCGAATCGGGATGGTTTTGAACGACTGCAAGAGTGGGCTGGAACTGTGATTGAGGTGAGGAGCCGGTATCGGCTCAATTGATCGTTCTCTTCATCTAATGCTGCTCCAGACGCTGCGCGCTAAAGGCTGGCTCGCATCCATCTTCACGGCCGCCGAGAATCAAGACATTACGGCGAGCGGACTGGGGATTCCTGGGCTTCGTCATTTCATCTACAAGTCTCGAACACACGTCCAGCTCGTGACACCGAACTGGGAGGAGCCATACGCGGATGAGTCAGAGCGCACACGGTAAGCTACTGCATCAACATGTCCGAAACAACAAGACCAATAACGCCCATACTCCTTCAGGCTGATCACGTTATATCAGCTCGTTCATGACGCTGTACACGCTCGATCTGGTCAACCAGGTGGTCCACTGAAACTACAATTCATCCGGACTGATACGGAATGTGTGTTGGGATGGGTGAGTAGTTTCACCCAAACTTTCCTGGTAGGCAACATGCATTTTAATTGTCTCTTGACAGGTTACGAGCCCGTTCGAGCTCTACGTGGCGCTCTCCCCGAAGCTGCCCAAGTCGGCGGCAGTGGCGGCGGCAAACGCTTTAACGCGATGGGTAAAGAAAGGAGAGGCGGAGCTGTTCTTGAGGGATGCGCCGGTCTTTTGAAACCCCGCACTCACGATGGATGTGTAAATGGGCGTTTGGGGGTGTCGCTTATATCAAGTATGTATCTGTGTAGTTGTCTGAGGTCGGATCATTCAAATCCTTTCTATATCGACGTTCCTGCTTCTGGAAATGTTCGATAGGCACATGAATATATGCCATAGCATATCAACTACTGCATGTCCCCAATAAAATGCCCAATAATGACTATACGTATATCCTAAACCCAAGGAACAGTGATGGCATCTTCGCCCTCAATTACATGCACCAGGACCATGCAAGGTTAAAATTTGCGGGATCCATACAACAGCGGGTTCGAGATCATGGCTGTGCGGCCTGGTTCAGTGGAGTGAGTGGAGAATGTGCAGATATGCCAATTTTAACAGCACCGGCATAAGCTATCGCATTTGCAACAAATGATGGTTGCGAAACCGGCCGCAAAAGCGCCACCACAGATCGCAAGTCCTGCACACGTAGGGTACGATATATTTTGAGATATATGTGCAACGGTCACCACAAGGCGAAATCAAACCCACCAGTGAGAGTAGCGGTGAGACATGTACATGTTACGCAGCCTCCACGAGGGCGCAAGACGGATCCATCTTCATCATCCTGGCGATTCCTGTGCTCAATGGTCCCAACAGTAGGCTGAGCCGATGCGACGACTTCTGTCCAATCGAATGCATCAGAAAATCGCCGAGCATTTGACTCGCAGGACGTAGTATGTGTAAAGAATCACCCAAGGACATAGCTCCCATTGCGACGGGCTGTGTGATGACGGGCTGAGGCATATGGGTAAGGGGGGATTTCGCTTTTGTTCTGAATGGAACGAGAGACTTGATGGGAGGGATCTTTTGACTCGGCTGTATTTATCCATGGTCACACTCCGGGCAACTGTACCCTTTCGCTATTCCAACCTATACCCCCGATCCTGCAGAGCCCCTTGCAATCTTTAGTTTGTGCAAGTGGGGACAAGAGAGTATCGGAAGGCATGCAGGAGCGGACCTGTGTGCGACAAGGCAAGGCCATGAGGCACTCAGTGGCTTGCTGCGTGTTGCGACCGATCCACAATTTCAGCACAGACAGCGCCTATCCAAAGATTGGTCAACGAAACTGGATGTTTATGGCATGTGTTGTACACTTGGTGCTAACCTGGTTGAAATCGGATGGCGACGGACGGCGGCTCCCCAATGGACTAGTGAACGATGAGCGTCTATATACCAATGAAAGGCCTTGTGTCGGTTATCATCAGGTAGGCAGGCATGCGATTGGAGGCTGATGTGGATGCGTGTCGGTGCTCATTGGCTTGTCCCAATGTAGATACAAGGCTCGGCGTAAGTGTAAGTCCGACGGGCTTCAGGGGGGCATGTCAGCATGCGTTAAGGCACCCACAGCAAGTCCAGAGGTTGGATGCTCAGAACTCAATATGGAAAGCGACTCGGTTCGCGAGCCCCCGCATGATAGTAAGCCCCGGAATTTTGCATCATGAAGAGGAAAGACATTTGGATGAGGTGCCGAGGCTGCAGTGTCAGAGAATGGATGACTCGTCTGTCCGGAAGTTGGAAACGGGTAAATCTTGCAATTATTGACGAGAGATCACAAGAGGACCTGTGCGACCATTAGAGGTGTGAGGAGTGGATGGTAAGCCTGTGAAGAGCATCAACAAAAGAGGGGGGATAGAGAAAAGGATCCAGCACGCCCCGATAGTGTCAGTCTCTTGCGTTGCATCATGGACATATTAGCCTGGATGTGTCATGAGGATATGCCCGAGGAGATGCAATGCAAGGAGCCGACAGTGACCCTTCTCTGAGAGGACAACTACTATTGAGGATCGAGAGCCATCAGATGAATGTGATCTGGGCACCAGAGAGAAATTTGAGATGCGAGTCAATGGAATCCGGGACAATGTCGGCGATATGCGTGAGGTGCGTGTCAATGATTTGATATTAAGGAGCAACTTATGTGGCGTGCATAGAGCGATGTGTGAATCTGAGCATGCGGAGTCATGGAGCATGGTAGCCCGATTTTTACAGTACTAGATGATTCAGAGGTGACCGGAAGAGGAAGCGAGGTGGTAGATCGACAATGGATGGAGCAGCAGACAAGAGGCTTCCTCAGGAGGTTTTGAGAGGGCGCATGTGGGTTGGTGTCGAATCAACTGGGTATTGGGCGAAAGCATTGTGAGTCGTGAAGAGCGTGTTTACCCAAAGAGGAGCGAAAACAGGAGCAGCAGATATGATTTCGAAACAATGCCGTAGCGGGGTCCGGGAAAACCGAGGATAAGACATCCAGTATTTTACCCGCCGTGAGGGAGGCTGATGAATGATGTATTTGGTATTACTCGCCACTAAGAGGGCTGAGTAGCCTCATCCTGAAACGTAATTTACATGGCCCTCTCTGATACTTGCTTTCTGAGTCTGACACTGTCATCAACGAGGAAAATACGATGCAGGAGGTTGGTGTAGAAGGACCCAGACCAGCAAGGCAATCTTGAAGTTGAATGTCACCCCAGCGCCATCGCAATACTATATAAAGGTTCCGGAATGACTGACGTGAGAAATATTCACAAACTCGGATACAAGGGGGTAATGGAAAGAACCATGAAGTAGCCGCGGGGCCAGTTAGTCCCATCAGGCAGAGATACTTCTGCAGTTCGCGATCAAGTGGAGAGAGGAGGGAGGAAATATAAGCAAAAGCGAGCTCAATCTGCAAGCTGCAAGCATGGTCTTGGATCTTCTTACATTCCATATCGTCCAAGAGCCATTGGTGAACGCTCCGGGGGTGGTGTGAGGCCCGCCCCTGCTCGGATGCCTTTAATCCCACCGATAGCTCGGGTGGGCCGTGAATAAATTCAAATCCTTCATTTCAGAACGTGGAGTTTAGCGGTGGTTGTCGGGCCGGTAGCCCTTTGAATTTGATTTCGGAACCTGGCCTTGGTGGTGGCCGCGGATCGGACATGATCACGCTATGCACGGGGGTCTTCAAGGTAAAATACACCAGCGCATGAGACCGAAGCCACTGAGCTAGAGAATTGATGCAACTCACAGCAAGCCGTGATTCATGCGCTGACCGAGTCCATGCTGACGGCTGGTAGCGGTTCTTCATCCGTTGTTCCAACGTGACGGACCGGTAGTGTTCCCACTGCCCACTCATTCACCTTACGTCCCCAGTACATCTTGGTTGACAATTATTCAGTCAGATCTGCGAGGGTTTGAAGGTGGCCGTATGCTGCCGGTTGCGTGCCTGATGGCTGACGAGTGGCGACAACTGTGATGAACACGGCGAGTATGAGGACTCCACAGGCTATGAGTAGCATAGGCTGATTAAAAATGCGAATCTCATTGTAGGTCCCAGCGAGATCGCGTTTCCAAAGAGCTAGTGGATAACGGTTTCGCGGGAAGTCGCCGCCAACTCCATACGGCTGTCTTCAGTGGATCCCCCGCTGGCCAAGCGCCCTTCGCGCTCGTTTCCAGCCTTCCCTCGCTGACCCCCACTTGAGTGCCGTGCCATGAACGTATCCTGTTGCCTCTGTACAGACGGTGACCAAACCGCCCATTGATAGTTCGACTGTGGTTCTGGAGAAGTTGCTTAACGAGGTGATGATGACCCTTTCCGTCTTTGGTTTGTGTTTGTCGACGTCAAGACGGAGAGGCGCCGAGCACCTGGAAAGCTCCTTCCTGTGATGCGAGGGTGAGACGATGCAGATTGTGACACCAATGATGATGAAGACGAGTTCTGTGACTAGGCTAAAGACGAGGCCCTATAGTGTAAGGGATGGATTGGCCCGTATCGTAAGTGACAGCGCCGAGTGACTCGTCAGGCGTCAAGGTATTGCAAGCGAGCGTTGTGTTCTAATGCTGTCGAGCCGAGGTAAACGCTTTCGAGCCGATACCTCGCCAACAGGAATAAGACATAGGTCAGATGAGAGGGGAGGAGAGATATTTATTGCTTTTTGAGATCACCACAAGATATAAACCAGGTCGAGTGCTGTTCAAATTGTTGACATTCAGAACGTGCACGGGCCTTAGCAAGCGCAATAGCAAGATATCAACCGATCCCATAGATCTAAAATGAAAGAAGGAGTAGCTAACATATAAGACCCATCTTTGAAGAGGTCATAAACAATTCAGAAGCAAGTGCAAAAGCATTGGTCGAGCAGGCCCTGAATGTGGCAGGACTTCGGGGTCCCATTTTCAACGCTGCTGCTTACCTTATCCGAAGATATAGCATGCCGCTATCAGTGAAAGCTTTATTTATTACTGTGAGACGGTGTCCACTTATTCCCAGAGATTCAGCTCACGGAGTTGACAAAGATTCAGCCGCTAGTCTGCCTGCTCTCGGGAAGAGATTTTGCTATGAAGCATAGTGAGAAAGCCTCGCCAGTACATACATGAGTACGAGACTTCCTAGTGGTGGTCTGCGCAGCCAAAAGCCAGCGCCTTTGACATGGGCCTCTGGGGTATCAACGCCGCTCTGGGCACTCTGGTCGCTCCTAGGACCCTGTCGCGGCGCCCTACGCCGACCTGCATTTCCAGCACATGTTCCGATGTCCATCCAAACGTTCCTTCGTTTGCCCTTAGACTACATCGCACCCATCGCAGTCCCATCGCATGCTTTTGTGTATACAAGCGCTAGCATCCATCTATATCCTCGATCGCGATTGTAACACAACATCCAAGCTGACAGTAGTGTGCTTGTGCGAACTATCTGCGTTTCGGAGGAAGCCTGCGTAGCACCTCCTTCATGTTCTCGCTGAGGGTTTCCAGACTCTTAATGAGGCCCTTCATATCCGACTCCAAAGACTCCAGACGCTGCTCGACGGTCTTTGGTACCAGCGGTCCTTCATCTTTTACTGAACCTCCATCCTCACCATTGTCCGTGCCTTCAGCCTCTTCAGCTTCTTTCTCCTCTGCCTCTTTCGCTGCCTTCTCCGCTGCTTCTTTCACCACAGCTTTTCCAAGAGTCATTAGCTTGGCTTGAAGGATCCCTGCTTAGAGCGTAATAACGCACCCTCGAGAGCTTCGATGGCTTCCTTCTCGGCTTTTGTCGCAGGGAACCTCAAAAGGTCCACACTCAGCGGCACTACGTCCTCTGCAACGGTCGTCGGTGTGCCAGGGCTTGTCTCCTCGGGCTCTTCTGCGCCACTGCCGTCGACTACCTCAGACTCAGCGACTTCATCCCCTCCCTCAGACTCCACAACTCCGTTGCCTCCCTCAGTCTCCTCGGCTTCATCGTCTTTGTCCTCGGCATCTCTGTTAGCCTCTATATCCGTGTCTTCACCTTTCGGATTGCGAGGTGGATCTACTAGTTGTAACAACGCGTCACTCGGCACCGCGTCATCAGAGTCTGAAACCTCCTCGGCTTCCGAGTCGGAATCGCTGTCATTGTCGCGATACCAGTACCGATATAATTTATCTAAACCATCTGCATGATTGTGATGCTCCCAGATAATTACAAGCTGACTCACCATAAATCCCGTTGCAGTAGAACTCGAATGTCCTATCCAGATCCAATCGCTGCTGCCTTCAAAGCGAAGATGTTTGTATTCAGCCCGAGTGAGAGAGCATAGTTCGGGTGCCCGGCGGCTCTTAACTTACGTGAAGACCGCTTTCAAATTAGAGACTCTATTGTAAACCTCAGTGGTCACGACGTCCAAGCTCGCTGACGCCAGCTCCAGCTCTCGAGGATCCAAAATGTACTCTTTGCAAAGTTTGATGATTTGCGCATGGCGCTTCAGAAGTATGTAGAGCAGAGGGAGAAGGTGCCTATCGATCCGACCTTGAAGAGTGTTGCACAGTGATCATCAGTATCCCTCACATGTGGACTAAATGACCGAGTGATTGGCATACCGGGACCGCATACGGCGAGTACGGCAGCTGGGCCGTCAATTTCGTACTGTAGAAAAGTTAATGAAAGCGCATTCTCCAAGCAAAGAACATAGGATCCACCTTGATATCTTCGAGATTCTTCGTGATGCGCTCCTCATTCTTGCTCCTATGAGCTTCAGCCATTTGCAACAAGTCCGGATTGTCCTCATCATCTTCGTCGTCATATGTGCTGAGCTTCTCAATGTACTCAAACTGATTCAAGAGATACTGAGGAGCGTTCACCGCATGGAATGTTCGAATATCAGGTATATTAGCTATACCGTACGCTTTGCTGATGGTACACACCGTTGACACAGAATCCTTATCGTCATCCAGAACTCCATACCGCAATGTACGCATCTGCTTAACAAGACCTCTAATCTTCTTTTCGTATCTGATAGGCAATAGCCATAAGTGACGATAAAGAACACGCATTGAGACGCTTACACTTTACTGTCGACTCCCCATCCAGCAGCCCAGTATGTGATCCAGATGGGCAGGCTCATATCATTTGGCCTATATCACATGGGCATAAGTGATACGGCCAGATAAAGCACCTGAATAGGTGGCTCACTTTTGACGAGTAAACTCGTTAACCTCGTTGATGCTCACAAAGCCGGAGGCATCATCGTCGATAGCATCTAAAAGAGGATGGACTGTCGATGAGCAGGTCCGGAACACTCTGTGGGCATTCTCACCTTGAATCGAAGTGAGGTGCGCCCCGCCCACTACAATCACTCATGTTAGATATTGCATGTCTTCTCGTCCTCAATCTGATGAGGCAGCTCACTATATTCCAAAGTCCATGCTTCTGGATGATCCCGGCCTATGAATGTCAACTTCGAGGAATCCTCGCGGAAACCTTGCTCATTGTCAGTTTCGGCCGGCCCTCTCTGCGTCGTGAAGTAATCATGCAACGACAGAATGAAGAGGCGGGCTTTCACGTTGCTGCGCCACCGCTTTACGCCGCGGGGGAAGTAAAGATCACATGAGCTGGTCCTGGTAGAAGACATCATTAATTGATTTCGTACCTCCTCCTTCCACAGAGCTCGGATATCTGGATCCTCGACGCGTTGGTAAGGTCCCTTGCTGAGGGTCTGAATGACCCGGTCGGCCGAGCGTTCCATGGCCTGAGAGATCTGAGTCGTCTGCGCGTCGAACTTTTTGAGGAAAAGATTTTCGTTCGCTTTCAAAAGCCTATTCAAATGTAAACCCAACTCCTTCCGTCAGCCAATAAGTCGTAATGGTTCTATGTGCTCTCATCGCTTTCTCTCACTCACTCTTTCACGCTCGTTGATAGCTCCATTCTCAAACCAGCGTCTATAGTCTTCTGCGCATCCTTCCCTTTGACGACGCTATTCGTCTTATCGACCGCGTCTTTGTCTTCGTACTTCGTGGTTAGCTCCAACAGCACGTCGTCTCGTTGAATGACGGCATTCACTCCGCCGTTTTTGTCTATCGCTTCTTGAAGCTCTTTTTCTTTAGTGGTCTGGTTCTTGAGGACTTGAGACAGCATGATAGTCACGTCGGTGATTTGGGCTTGTATCTTATTGACCACGACCACAGTCTATTTGAAGATGATGTCAGTGACGTCCCATAAGGATACAGACCCCAAGTACGAACTTGGATGTGGAGTGCGAATTTCAAACTCTTCTTGCGTTTGCCAAAGGTCTGGATGTGCCCGACGAGTTGGTCTTCCCACTGATTCGCTAAGTGGCCCAAATTATATATCAGCTCCGTGTTCGAGACATGTGTGACGATTGTAACGCAATGTACATTTGATGACCTTGACTGTAACATCGAAAGCACGTTAGCACGAGGGGAAATGGCCAGTGGCAGGCCTTACTATAGAATCTTACCGATAAACTTGGTCTTGCTATATTTATCGATCGAGTTGGCAGCAGTCTTGATTTCCTCCTGTATGTGAATAAAAGTAGTTCCATGAGTTGAGAATGGCGAGGTACTGCAGTAATATGCGTACTCTCGCGGATGTGAGGTTCTCTGTCAACCGCCCCTTCATTGTGCCACCATTTGGATCCGGTCGATCGTCATCTTTAATATCACCGAGTCTGCGAAGGGCCGAGTCCAATCAGATGGCCAGGTATTGTTAGCAGACTTGTCGCTAAACTCACTCGAAGAGTACGCTAAGCATATCAAGTATCGCGGCATATACGGCCCCGATGCGCTTGTCGTTTGCTCTGCGCTTGATCTCTAGACCCACGACAGCCTATGAAGCAGGTTCGTAGATGTTAGGGAGGTCATCGAAGACCAGATGCTTGTAGCGCACACCTTGAATGCCACGATAGCCAAGCTAATTTTTCAAACCAGAAATTATAGCGATGTGTAATCTGCATGAGATGGCAAGGGATAGACAGGGTCTCACCTAATAAATGGATGGATACTCTGCAGGGCATCGAGCGCGTTCAAGGCTTGTTGTAAAGGAACGGATATATCCCCGGCTTGTTTGGAGTTCAAAATTGCCATTATGGCGTCGGTGTTATTGGAGAAGACGTCCTTGATCGAGGAAACATGTGAAACAACGGGGGTTATAGAGTCATCTAAATAAACTAGTCAGACCCAGACTTTCAAATGCCCCTGCCTTTGAACCTGCCGAAAGAATCGAGCCTTCTGGACGCTTTGTCTGGAGAATGTCGAGTCGGTGCCGCGGCGTAGGCATCGGCAGACGTAGGCATCGTAGGTTGAGGTATGTGGACAGTACAGCATGAGAAGAAAAGGCCGTCTATTTATATATCGCAAGTGGTGAGAAACCGTGGGCTGCCTAAAGAAGACGAGTCACTGGAAAGTTCTCAAGACAAGATGAAATCTGATAGGATCAGATAGATAGTCGGAGATTGGAATAGCTCGGGAGGCTAAAAGAGCTTGAAGAATGACAGCCCTTGGTCACTCTTTCCTACAATGATAGCGTAGTCCATTATGGGTTATTTTAGCATCCGAGATGTCGTTGACACAGAACCGGGTTAGAGAATATCGTGGGAAATGGGCTCTTAAAAGAGCATGTCGCATCTATCCGCG
>WSTV01000265.1:0-39580 GCA_019632285.1 Tulasnella sp. 332 | reverse complement strand
CCCTGCTTCGAACTTGATGAACGTGTAGAGATCGGAAGATCCAGTTTCATACAGAGCTTCAAGATCAAGATGTTTCCAGTGTTCATCCATCGACGTTGGGCGATTTCAGATCTAAACATGGCTTTGGATTATGGCAAAATAGTTCGTCCAGCGCGGCGTTCTTTCTTTTGCTTCTTCTTCCTGGTTGATCGTAGAAGGGGATTTCGACTTCCATCTGATAGCGTTGCGAGCCATGATATTAAAAGTAGGTAATTCAGCTTCGTGTCCAGATGCTGACATAACACAAACCAGGAGGTGCACGCTACAGAAAGAGGGATGAGGCGTGTGGAATACCCAGTCTAAACATCATGTCGTCCGTGTGGCAGGCCAGTATGGCATGCCTAGGTATGGTGAGGGTCGCCCAAGAATCCTGTTGTTGACGGAGAAGAGACACCTGCTCAGAACAAAAGAATATCGCTTTGAAGTAGGCACAATGCACAACTGTCGATCCACCTGAGCCCGGCGAGGCACGCATCCACCTCCGCCGCCGCCGCAATAATGATGTCCCTCCAAAAACGCCAAGCTCTTCAACGCGTGTGTGTGAAAGGGGGTGTTCGTATGACCGGCCGAAGTGCTTGGCGAGATGGCGATGGAGTCGAATGTTCCTTGATAAACTTGTATATGAAGATGAGGAGGGGGGGGGGGGTGTTTGACAAGAGCTGAGCCCACATGCGGATGGCTCGGGCGTCGTATGGTTACTGCCTTGGCATATTGGCGCGGTGGGCTTTGGCGAACATTCCTGTTACTCGTCCTTGGCAAAGGATCTTTCGGCTAGACGCCAAAAAAAAAACGAAAGCCACTCGGCACCCATATGGGGTCAAATCAGGGTCACGACGCGACACTTCTTGGTCTTCCGGCGTTTCGTTGAGATGGAGACAGGCTGCGGCGGTTCTCCTTCTGACTCTGCGTGGGAGGAGGAGCGGGAATGAAGTAGATGAGTGCGCTTGCCGAACGCGACGCGACGATTGACGATTTGACTCTTAAACCTCAAATTGTGTGCAACCAATCGCTTGTGGGATGCTCTGACATGTCCGAACCAAGTTACAAGATGCGAGGAGATAGTGTTAAAGAGGGTTTGACACAGAGCACAAATTTTTAGCATTTTGAAGGACCTCCGCGGACGTGTGTAACTTCTTCGGTGGCGTCAGTGTCTCAACCCCCCCAACTTCCCATGACTGGCCCGCAATCTTTGAACGAGCCTTGCTTACAGAGCAAAGCTTATAAGTATACATCCTTGAGGAAGTCGTACCGCTATTATTATTATTATTATTATTTTCACACCGACGTGCTTAAAAAGTGTGGGTTGAATGAAAGAAACAGAGAAATGGATCGGCGTGCAAGTTGCAATCGACCGTGTTGGTGGGAACGTAAACTGCCTTTCTCGCCCGCTGTGTTTCGTCTCGTCTCAGATTGAGATGTAGGAGGTATTCTGCCCCTATGTGGTTATACCAACAGCCACCAGGCCCCCTGCATGGGCGAACCACCTGAAAGTTGACCTCCAATCCTTGGGAGCTGATCTCCTCCCCCGGGATTTGCCCTCGTATGAAAATCGAGCTGGGCACAACACAGTGAGTTATGGAGCGGCACAGGTTCAAATCCACTTCCCTCATGACAATCGTGTCCAATGTGAAGGGGATTTCATGACATGTGTATGGTCGCGCTGCCCAGCCCAACATGAGAGAATGCCGGGGCAGAGATGTAACGAAATTAGGGTCTGTGTGCTTGTAAAAGTGACCAATAATGTTGATAATAGTAATGGGCATGTCAGAGTGGCGCGAAAGTCTCTCCGTGTCAAAACTATACTTTGCAGCGTGAGGGAGTTGAGGAGAGGAAAACTTCTTGTTGACAGTGAACGAATGGAAAAGGGTGGACGAACGTCTTCATGGAAACAAAAGGTGTTCGGCGGCATAGGCACATTTTTGGCGAAATTTAAGCACTGATTCTTACAGGAAAGCCGAGCGGCAAAGGTTCATGTAGTCGCCGCTAGTGGGCTCGCAAAGGACATAAAAAAAGGACAAGCGACAGGCGGCGTTACCACTTGAGAAACGCCAACACACCTGAGAGCGAAACCCGATACGGTGTAGACAGGGTTTGCCGAGGGTGCTGGGAAGTGATGGAGTTTTTTGGGACCAAATCTGGTGTGGTCCGCGGGGAGTGTGTGTTTGTGCATAATTTGATTGGGATTGTGACGGAATTGGGGTGTACGGTATGTTGGACTCTTATGGGCCTGACGACGGCTATATAGAACTGGACTCCCACCATCTCGATTCCTCTCTCCCCAGCAGGCCATCCCTCCCCCCGTTCCTCTCCCTCTCCTCCACCCACCCCCCTCTGTCGTCGTTGACCACACCCACCTCGTCTCTTAATTCCCTAATACAGTCGTTGTCGTCACACGCACATACATCCTCCTACATCCCACAACAAAGTCTAACCGACCATGTCGGATCCCAAAGTAGAGAAGGAGGCTGGACCTGCCGCTGGCGAGATCACACAAGAGAACGCCCAGGGCGGTGAACCCGCCAAGAAACGCGAGTACAAGGACTTTGGGAAGGAGGAGGTCGCCAAGGACCAACGTGAGTAGTGGTCCCAATGTTGTTGTTTGCATGAAAATACGCGCGCGCTATTGCAAATACAACTGAACTGACCCGTCCTCGCCTCGCGCTCTCGCCTCTTTCAGATGCTAGGGTTGACATGAACACGGTGAGCTATTCCCTCCCCTGCGGAGGACTGGGGCTTTTCGGTCTGTTGCTGTGCTGTGTGTTCGGTGGCGTCATTGGACAGAATTAGAATTAACAGCACACGGAGCTTCGGCGTGCACAGACCGAAACCTTGGACCCTCTTCCACTTTTAGAAAGCGGCAGATACTCATCCAGTTCTATTTCCCATAGATCACGCTCAAAGCCGAGGATTTATACGATAAGGAGAAGGTCGACCTCGAGACCATCGTTATCGAGGACGTCTTCCAGCTCCTCGAGTCCAGCGACCAAGGTCTCAATACCGCAGAGGCAGAGCGCCGCATTGGTCTATTCGGTCCCAATAAGCTCGAGCATGAGGAGCAGAATCCCTTCCTTCAGGTGTGCATCGAGAGTAACGGCGTTTAAGAGACGTTTCACTGAATTCGAACCGTTCACATAGTTCCTGTCCTTCATGTGGAATCCTCTATCCTGGGTGATGGAAGCCGCCGCACTGGTGGCCATCGTCCTATCCAACGGTGGAGGCGAGGCGCCCGACTGGGAAGATTTCGTCGGTATCATCTCCCTCTTGATCATCAACTCCGGCATCGGTTTCTACGAAGAGCGTGGTGCAGGAAACGCTGTCAAGGCGCTCATGGACTCGCTCGCCCCCAAGGCCCGTGTTCGTCGCGACGGCAAATGGCAGGAGATCGAATCCGCACACTTGGTTCCTGGAGATATGGTTGCTTTCAAGATCGGTGACATTGTTCCCGCCGATTGCCGTCTCACCGAGGCCGTCAACGTATCGATCGATCAGGCTGCTTTGACCGGAGAGTCCCTCCCCCAATCGAAGAAGGCCGGAGATCAGTGTTTCTCGTGAGTCACTCATCTTCCCAACTACCACTTGTATCGATTAGCGAGAAATTGACTTGATCGGGCTTTTTCGTTGTTTAGTGGTTCGACTTGCAAGGCTGGTGAAGCTGAGGGTGTCGTTATCGCCACTGGTGCCAACACGTTCTTCGGTCGTGCCGCCTCGCTCGTCGGTCAAGGCGACGATTCCACCGGTCACTTGCAGAAGATTCTTGCCCAGATCGGTTCCTTCTGCCTCGTCGCCATCGGTATCTTCGTCTTCCTCGAGATCGTCATCCTCTACCCCGCCTTCGGCTACAGCTATCGCCGTGGTCTCAACAACATCCTCGTCTTGCTCATCGGTGGTATCCCCATCGCCATGCCTACCGTGCTCTCCGTCACGCTCGCCGTCGGTGCTCAACAGCTCGCCAAGCACAAGGCCATCGTCACCCGTATCACCGCCATTGAGGAGTTGGCTGGTGTCACTATCCTCTGCTCTGATAAGACCGGTACACTCACGACCAACAAGCTCACGATTGATAAGAACCTCGTCAAGACTTACGGCCCCTTCAGCCCCGATGATGTCATGCTTCTCGCCGCCTATGCCTCCCGTGTGGAGAACCAGGACGCCATTGACTCTTGCGTCGTCGGATCCCTCGGTGACACTTCCCGCGCTCGCGCTGGCATCAAACTCATGGACTTCAAGCCCTTCAACCCCGTCGATAAGCGTACTGAGATCACCTACCGCGAGGAGTCGACCGGAAAGCTCAAGCGTGTCACTAAGGGTATGACCGGAAAGATCATCGAACTTTGCACACGCAACAAGACCGACGAAGTGGAGAACAGGCTCGAGGCTGACGTTGAGGAGTTCGCTTCTCGTGGTCTTCGCGCTCTGGCTATCGCTTACGAGGAGTTGGATCACGATGACGTTGAGGGTGAAGGAAACGGTTTCGAGCTCATCGGTCTTCTCGCCATCTTTGATCCTCCCCGCGACGATACCAAGCAGACCATCGACGACGCGCTCGCTCTCGGAATCAAGGTCAAGATGGTTACTGGTGATCAGCTCGCTATTGCCAAGGAGACTGGACGTCGTCTTGGACTTGGAGATCACATGTACCCAGCCAAGGTGTTGAAGGATGGACCCGCCCCTGGATCCAAGCACGGAACTCTCGATGAGATGATCCTCGATGCCGATGGCTTCGCCGGTGTGTTCCCCGAGCACAAGTATGAAATCGTCAAGCGGTGAGTTTCCCATCCTTCGATTTCGTTCTACCTCAGGATTTGGTTCTGATTATTCGTCACAATTCTAGTCTCCAAGGTCTCGGACATCTCTGCGCCATGACTGGTGACGGTGCCAACGACGCTCCCGCTCTGTCTCGTGCCAACGTCGGTATCGCTGTCGAGGGTGCCACCGATGCCGCCCGTGGTGCCGCCGATATTGTCTTGACTGAGCCCGGTCTATCCACCATCATCCACGCCATCCGAGGAGCCCGTGTCATCTTCCAACGTATGCGCAACTACTCGATCTACGCCTGCGCTGTCACCATCCGTATCGTTGTCTGCTTTGGTATCCTCGCCTTCGCCTACAAGTTCGACTTCCCGCCCTTCATGGTACTGGTCATCGCCCTCCTCAACGACGGAACCATCATGACCCTGTCCGTCGATCGTGTGTTGCCCTCGAACACCCCCGACTCTTGGGATTTGGCTGAGATCTTCGCGTTCGCCGTCGCTTATGGATTGTACTTGACTATGTCCACGTGAGTTTGCGGCGATTCTTCCTCTTACTCTGAATCCCCCAAAGACTGATTGACCTCCTATCTCAGCATCGCCCTTGTTATCATCATCATCGAGACCGACTTCTTCGAGAACAAATTCGGCGTGTTCCTGAGCAACCATCAATACGGATCCAGGAAGGAGGCCAACGATCGCGAGCTCCACACCATCATCTACCTCCAAGTCGCTGTCATCTCCCAGGCGCTTATCTTCATCACCCGTTCGCACGGATTCTTCTTCATGGAGCGGCCCTCGACTGCATTGATGGTCGCGTTCTGCATCGCTCAGCTCATCTCGTCCATCATCGCTGGCTTCGGTAACTGGGGCTTCACTGACATTCACGCCATCACTGGCGGATGGATCGGTATCATCTGGGTCTGGGTGAGTCACATGTCCATTCATCTACTATCGTACATTTTACTAACGTTGCTGCGTCGATCATTCTTAGAACATCCTGTGGTTCGTGCCTATGGACTTTATCAAGTTCGCCATGAAAGCCACTGTCATCAAGTCCCTCCGCGAGCGCAAGGCCCGCCAGATCGCCCAGGCCGTCTCCCAGTCGGCCGAGGGTGTTCCGCTCGTCCGTACCCAGTCCCGTGCCCAGTCCATCCACGAGTCGCTCTACTCCAACCGTGTCGGCTTCCTTCAGCGTGCGGCTCGCCGTGTCGGTTTCGGCCAGAACGCTCCGAGGATGTCGCACAACGAGCTTCAGAGGTTCGGATCGATCCAGGCGCAACAGACCGGCAACGTTCTCGCGAGGAACCCCAGCCGGACCCATTAAACTATATGTCTCCGATACCAACTAGAAATCAAAAGAGGAAGCATTAGAATCGTGCGTATGGGGGGGAAGCTGAAGGTAGTCTTCGTCAGGAAGGTTGTCCTTCGTTTTCAGACTTGGAATATGTTGTTCGTCATCTTGACCTATTCCGATTTTCTTAAACTCTCGCCTTTTCTTATCGTGCCCCCCTTTTCCTTATATCATCACGTCCCCTTTTTTTTTCATTCCTCATCGACCTTGGTTTTTCAAACGTCTTTTCTCCCTTCCTTCTGAACTCGACTTACTTCTTTTTTCAACGCTTTGTCCTCCGCGGTTATCTCCACGCAATCATCCAACCAATCTAGGTCTCGTGTAATGCAGAGCTTCATGCCCTAACCAACCTCGCTTGTGTGATCAGCCTTTTTTCATGTGCTTTTGCCAAGGCGATAAGATTTCCTAATCCGATTGCTGCCCGCCTCCTGTAAGAATTAAGATGTCTTGAGGCTGGCTGGCTTTGGCGATTCGGTTATATGCAAAGTGGATTAGTTATGCGTAGGAGTGAAGATAAGCTCAAGAGGTCGCTTAAAGTGGATTAAAAAGGTCCAATCGCCCGCGCCTATTCCTTTTGCCGAGGTCCTGTCCCAGACTCTGTGCCAGGGGAGAGTTGGCACAACGGGTTTACCTAGGGTCACACCATACACATCGGAACATGACGATCCCACCACTCGTAAGAGGAATTTGCAAGAACGCGAAAGAGTAGTAGATTGGTCGATATGGCCGGTATGGCGCGAAGTAAGCTCGACTACAATTCTCCTATAGCTATCACAGAGCGAGGTTTGGCGGGGGTGGCCATTCCTTTCATCTCAAGTCAGACCTTGTTCTATACCACATACTGCGATAAATTGTAGCTTATTATATATGCCGACAAGACGTATCGTAAATTGTGAGCCCTCCGTAATGAATCGTGAATTGTCTGATTCGTCAATATTCGTTGGGGCGTCCAAAGCGCTCGAAGTCACCAGAGAACCTTGTGAAAAAGCGGGGCGGACGTGGTGCCCGCATGTCAGAAAGCTGCATATGCATTAGCTGTTTCCGAATACATACTTTGACGAAGTGAATTCATCGAGCCATGCGTCATACGCCCGATCATTGGTGATGGGCTTGTTACGGATCGGTTTGCCCATTTTCAGGTTCATCTCAATAATATTCGTGTTGAGATAGTAGACCTCATAGTCCGTCAGCTCCGAGCTGTACAGAAAGAAAAAAGAAAAGAAGGGAAAATCAGCCAGTTTTCGTTTTCTAGAGATGGGTAAAGCTTTACTCACAATCTGTCTAAGATGAATTGGAAGGCTTCGTCCCAAGCTTTGGGCAGTTGTTCCAGCTCGATGCCATTGACGTTTTTGAAGCAGAAACGACCGTCGATGGCGAATGAATTCGCCCAGTACTTCACCGCATGAGGCCGGACGATAACCTTATTAGCTCGAACAGAAATCTCTTGCGCCTGAGCGAGAGCCGAGTTAGCTCGGGCGGCCTCTTCTGCGAGTCGGGTGAGATCTTTGTTAGTCACGTCGTTGGGACTCTCGTCGGCAGAACTGTTTGAGAAACGCCAAGTGATAGCTAGAGTTAGAGTTCAAGGATGTAAGAAGGATTCAAGGAGTGAGAGTCTCACGAGTATGGTAGGAACTTTGTCCAAGACGTTTGATCGCTAGCCCGAGCGGCGGTGGCAACCTTCTTGGCTTCGGCGGCAGCCTCGTTGGCTCGGGCGGCAACCTCGAAAGCGTCAGCATAACCGTTTCTATCCAAGAAGCGGCAAGTCATGATAAGAGCTACAGTCTAAGGATCCAAGGAAGATGATTCTCACACGAATAGTTTGGCGTCTGACAGAGCGATGGCCCAACTCTCTTGGTACTGTGGCAGATTATTAGGGGCGCTAATTTAAGAGCAGGTGGGTGACCAAAGATAGATCGCGTGAGTATCCGATACAAAGCTCACGTTACGGGAAACGCGATGGTAGGGATAGCGGCCAGCGCGAGAAGGAACAGAGAGTAGAGCATCTTGAGATTGGATAGGGGGGCTTGATATATGGTTGAGGATAGGATGAAAATAGGATGAAAATAGTTGAGGGTAGATATCAATTAGATCTTCTCTTTCTGGTCCGGAGGGTTTTTTCTTTCTTTCTATTGAGCAGGCGAGTGAATGGTAAGTGAATTCTTAGAGTACATCGTGCATCGTTGCGGCTGTTCACAAGTCGGTGACCGGTTAGTTCACCGGGTCCTGATATCATTAACCGACGGAGACGCTTACCTGAAAGCGGGTAGCCCTGTATACGTGTCCTCATCCCGTTCTCTACAGTACTAGAATATCCGTATATACGCAACTTGACTCGGTTGTTTCATTGCGATGAGTAAATAAAGTTGACAACGCGGTGATAGGCTACGCAGCATTACCTTGTGGCCACATCCCGACCATAAATCCGACCCAGCCCATTATTTCAGGCCGCTGTGGTGATAATTCGGCCTTGTTTCACACCAGAGAGCACGGTTTCAGCACCCTAGGAACTACCATAAGATTACATGTTCAGCCAACCAACTCACCAACAACCTGATGTTCGGTCTGCTTATTCTCCCTCACCCAACATCGCATCAAAGCCCCACCACTTTCCCCCGGGGCATTGATGCCGCGGTGGCGATCCCCTGGCCAAGTCTGGTCTTGAGCGGAGTTCATGATGGATATATGATGATACATGCATTCGCCGCGTCTCCGAGAGCAGCAGTGGAGAGGTGTCATAGGAGAGCGCTATCACTCTTCCCCCGGTAAGAATTTCTCCTGCTTCACTATGAACCCAACTGCTTCAACCACAACTCGCGATTCCATTAGTCCTTGAAGTGGTGCCTGACTTTGCCGGATCAGGAAGAATAGGTTCGCTTCACGTTATATTGCTCCCCTGAATCTGTCAACTGAGATATTTACAGATACACACCCCTATGAAGGATGATGTTAAAATGGATGTTATACGACCCTCAGAGGAAGTTTTGGAGGGATGTTGGAAGCCTTCGTTGGATGCGATGGAGCTACAGGACACTGATAATGTGGAATACGCTGCTACAAGGTATGATAATCGTAAAAAGTTCAATCCTATGGCTATGGATAGGACCCAAATTTTGATGTCGCTTTGTTCAGGACAACATCAACAAACAAGCGGCTTTTCAAGGACATTGAACCCGCAGCTGAAGGTGTGTTCCTACTGGCTGCCAACGCTTTCACTCAGCTAACCCGCCTCTAGCATCACAGAAGCCTTCCACGCCCCGATTCATTGAACTCCCATAGAACCACTAGTCAGACTTTTTTGCGAAGAGAGTCATCCATACTGGGACTTCAGGATCTTCGACTATGTGGATAGGATGCACGTCCTAGCACAGGTCTGCTCGGCTTGGGCCACTATCGTACGAACTACTCCAAGCTTGTGGACTCTCGCTCAACTCGATGACCGTATCTCAATCGAGTGGACCACCACACTCCGCTGAGCCAAAACATCCGGATTCGGCATGCGATTTTGCTCATGGGCATACAAACGAAAGATCGAGTCTCAGCGTGCCGTGCACGAGCCATTCTGGTCCGCTGTCATGCATCATTCCGCACGCTGGATATCGCTCTCCTTGTCCACCGACTGGAGTGATAGCCTCGACGTCCTGGAAAGTCTCCTTGCCCCGCGTCTCGAGGGCCTAGTCCTGATCAACCGCTGGTATGATCACCCACAAATGTCCCGAGTTTGCTCGAACAGTCTTCCTAAACTCGCCTCGCTCGAATCTCACAGGGTTGCTCCGGCTAGTTGGAGTCCAATGACCTTGGCTGGACCACGCAAACTTACCCTATGCGACCTCCAGAAATTTGGTCCGTCCGTGACACAGATCCTTGACGTCCTACAAGCGTCCCCAGGCCTCTCGAATCTGTCTTTGGAATTTGTAGCCTTCAAAATAGACACCATAGTTGACGAGCGTCCTCTAATCCAGCTTCGTAACCTTCAAAACTTGAAACTCGATCAACTAGATCCAGACATCATCGGAAGACAGTCTGGTACACGGGCATTTTGAGTCGAAAGCCAATGAGGATTTATCAGGGGCGCAGCTGGACTTCGTCCTTTCCTTCGTCACTCAATCAACGCTCCATCTCTTCGCCTCCACCCAAAACATGGTGATTGATTTGGATAAGATGTTTCTCACCCTCAATTATGGGTGTGGAGAGAGGCTGCCAGGGCTCAGGTTTGCCTATTTCCCAGTCGCAGTCGGGGGCAACTTGGTTGGGGAATGGATTGGAAAGTTGATCGAGTCTCAGGTGTCATATCCCAAAGTCACGCCTCTCCAGCTCTGGAAGAGTTGTTTGCATCATGTCGAAATCTTTCGAAAGTTCAAAACGTCAAAGTCGAATTCCAGCAAGTGAAGAAGGACTGGGTGGACGAATTCCTCAAGATGATATCCAGCGCACGGCTGTCAGTTTGCCGGAATGAAGAGCCGGGTGTTGATGCATGTGGAGGATTTAGACGCCCATCTGCTTGGTCGGATGCTCGAGTGCCGTGTGCGGTGACAACTGGGGTGGGGGAGGCCGGTCTTGTTCGCTTGGAAGGTTTTCCTATGGATTTCAAAGGCTCAAGACTCGAGCTCGGGGCTGCCGGCCTTGAGTCTTGGCTTTGGTTATTTTCTTCTTGATTTGAGTTCCATAATGCTCCTGGGTCGCGGATATAGATTTAGGCACGAATAAATATATTACACATAGGAGGATGTATCTCTTGGCCAACCATTTTATGGCACTGTTTGTTCTGCGTCAATAGTCTCTGCACTTGTCGGGACCGCCCCTTGAACATGTTACGTAATTGAGCCATGACTCTGGCTTAGCTCTTACCATCAACTACTTCAACCCCCTCAACCATTGCCACTTTTGGACTTGGTATTTGCATTCTCATAGATCAAGGAGGATACATTTTCATGGCCGTTCTACTCCCGTCGCAGGACGTATCAGGGGGGTGTTTGGAGTCTTTGCTGGATCAGATGGAACTAGAGTCACGGTGGTCGCAGGCCGAGAGTGATGACAAAGATGGTGCTGCAAGGTATATCATCCAACGTCTCAAAAAGATGATCGAGACCTAGATTCTAAATTTTATTTCCACCAGGGTGAGCATGAAGAATGAAGGGCTGGTGGGTGGCATCCAACACACCGCCGAGGGTGTCTTGGTCGATGTGCCTCTGCCGACCACCGATGCTCCCGATCAGTTGACCCAGCTCCGATCCCTCCCTCCCTCCCTCGCTCTGATCCATCAAACTCCCACTGAACTACTCATACGAATCTTTCACGACGTGAGTCACCCAAATGGAGACTTCGGGTCTCTCGACTATGCAGATAGGCTGCACATCCTAGCCCAGGTCTGCTCGGCTTGGGCCACCATCATCCGGGCGACCCCAAGCTTGTGGACTCTCGTTCAGCTCGACGATCGCAGATCAAACGAGTGGACCACGACACTCCACCGAGCGAAAACATCCGGATTTGGCGTCCGATGGAGGGCTGGGCCTGAGTTCGGGTCCCCGAGAACCATCCACGAGTCATTTTGGTCTGCCGTCGTACAGCATTCCGCACGCTGGAAATCGCTCCGTATGTACATTAAATGGAGTGACAGTGTCTCCATCCTGGAAACTCTCCACACCCCGCATCTCGAGGAGCTATTCCTACTCAACCACTCATATGATTTGAAGCAATTGACTCGACTGTGCGCAAACAGTCTTCCCCGTCTCACCACGCTCAACTTAACGCATGTTACTTTGACTGATTGGAGCTCCTTGACCTTGACCGGGCTACACGATCTCACCTTATTCAACATTCGAACATCTGGACCGTCTCTGACGCAGATGCTCAACATCTTGCGGGCATGTCCAGGCCTCTCGAGTCTGCGCTTAGAATTTATGAGGTTCGAACACGAGACCGTAGTTGCAAAAAGTCCTCCTGTCGAGCTTCGCAACCTTCAAAAGTTGAGACTCGATTCACTAAACCCAGGCGCCATGACAACACTACTACGACACTTCGGGCCATCCGACTGTCTAGTAAACGGGAATTTCATATCAGGACTCAATACGAAGCTGACGGACGCGCAGCTAGGCCCTATCCTTTCCTTCGTCGCTCGATCAACACTGCATCACTTTGCCACCGCCAAAAAAGTGATGGTCGACTACATCGCCGCAGGCCTTTATATCTACTCTGGTGATCAATCAGAGCTTCCGGGATTCACCATCTGCTATCTCCAAGTCGCAGGGGACAGGGTTGAAGAGTGGATTGGCAGGCTGATCGAGTCTAAGGAGTCGGGTCGCAAGACCCCGCTCCCTGAGCTTAGCGTCAGCGTCCACACTTTGAAGGCGCTTCCTGGCTTATATCGAGGTCTTTCACGGATCCAGAGTCTTAATGTTGGCTTTCCTGGAGCGACGAAGGAGAACGTGGATAGCTTCCTCAGGATGATGTCAAAACCCGCCAGGCACGCCAGTGGGTCGTATGGCTGGCAGTTTGCGGGTATGGAGAGTCTGGTGTTGAAAGGTGTCAAGGAGTTAGACGCCTATCTGGTCGGTCAGATGCTCGAGTGTCGTGCGGCTGCGGCTGCGGCGGCAGCTGACACGGAGGCGGGCAGTGTCGCCCGTTTGGAAAGATTCGCCATTATTGTGGAAGGCTCGACACTCAAACTCGAAGCTGCCGAGCTTGAGTCTGGGAAGGTGCAGCTATCTGTGGAGAACCTTTTCCTAAGAAGGGAGGAGATCATCAGAGCTAGGGAGAACTATTTGAGAAGCCTTAGCGGATCGGATCGAGAAGGGATCTAGGCGATCGTTCCTTGGATCTCTACATAAGGGACATCAGTTGGCTTTGATTGTGTCTTAAACTAGGCTTCTTTTGTTTGACAGTGTTCCTCGGTCTCAAATATAAGTTCAGGCACGACTGGTGGATGTGTCTCCGAGATGGCCCTTTAATGCACGGTCTGCATCCCCTTTCGATTGGTCTCCACTAAAGTGCTTGGTGGGTAGGGTGAGGGTCTGATGGATTGGTCGCCTCCGGAGACGTTATCCTCATCACGAGATCGTGCATCCAATGATTTCGGATGTATCGATGGATGTGGTCCAATCACGTATAAAACCAAAAGCAATTTGCAGGCCTAGAACTTCATCAAGGAGTCAGATGCAAGTGGACTCTGAAATATAAGTGGGAAGGCTATGGACACCGTGTCCATAACGAGGCTACACATCATGCTGATGAAGGCGTAGGGGAATAAGGCGCCAACTGTTGTGGGCGCACACGAGCGGCAGTAGTATCGTGATCATGTCATCCGCAAAAGGTTGCTGTCACGGTATATTACAGGTCTGGATGATATTGATACTATCTTATAAGTCGACGTTTGAACGAAGCAAGTATAGGCGTTGAGGACAGATGGGAAGCGGGGGAGTGGAACGAGAAGTTGTTAAAGATGGCTAGTGTGATCTAAAATCATGCTCATCCACAGTACCAGCCCGAGCCTTCAGCGTTCGCCGGATTGGGCGCAGTCTCCGGTTGACCAGGCTCCATCGGCACCAATGGGGTTGGCAAACGTCCGCAGGGCCGTAGGACAGCATCTATTGGGAACTGACTGTCTCGAGTCAACAACACTCAAGAAAGGGAACAGGATGAGATAGCGTCAGTGCCTAGTGTCCCTCACTCGGTACAGAAGCATAGCTTATGGTGGGGTTGCAATCCTGGGCGGTTCGCACGTCGACCGAAAACGTGCAAATTCTCTGGCTGGCCTACGGTGCTTGGGGGTGGTCAGAAAGAAAAGAAAAAAGAAAAGAGGAGAAAAACTTGGCAGTCCGATTGTATGGTGGTCCGATTGCACTTTTAATGCTCCGCGCTTTTCTTTTCTTTTCTTTTCTTTTTTTCGTCAACCACGCGTTTTTTTTTGGGTACCCTAGTAAGACTGTCCAGACATGACTGACAGAGATACAGCAGCATCGCCAATCAAGTTGTGCGTGTTGCCTGATGAGCCCCTGATCACCTCATCGCCGACACCGCGTCCAATGCCATCCGGTACAACTTGCCAACCACTCCTCGGATTCTGTTGGTTCTTTCTGCGATGGGACCTCCTGGATGATTTCCGCAGAATTTTCAGCCATTGCCAATGTATTGGTGGCCATACTGTACCTGTGCCGGCCACTGTTATCTCCGAGGCACCCAACCATAGACCTACCCACTCCCGTTTTGCTCCGTTCCACTTGCCACCACCGTGGGAACACGTCAATCCAATGAGAGATCTATACTAGCCACACGTGTACACCGAAGATTACAGCTCTAGAATGCTGCACCCGGCTAGGATGGCAGCCTCTTCCAGTCAACTTTGAATCTCCCCTCCCATGGGCCAGCATCCTTCTGTTCCTGTTGGAAATGTATACAGATTTATTTTGTACACCCTTTCATTCCAGTACTAAACTTTTTGTATGAGTCATTGGCTAGGCTTCAATTCGCAAATTAGTGGCCCAGGGGGTGGGTATCTACAGGTCCATGCCTACCACTCAATCCAGGCGCCATCGAATGCTATAATAATATGCCTAATAGAAATCAAGGTCTTATTAGATACTTGAAATTCCCATCAGGCGTCATGTCATCCTATAATGCTTGATAAGTAGGGGATCTTTGGGTTCCTACTATTGTACTCTTCCCCCAATTTGAAGACCCCATAGTATGGCTGCTTACGCGCTTGCTTCTGTGGCGTTTAGAAGAGTATTTAGTCACACCTATCTTGATTCTTAGAGATCCGAGTGAAACCTGGCCCACATCATCAAAATTCCCCCACCTGATGCATCTCCTCTCTCAGACTCATGGAATCAAAGCCAAACGTGGAATGATATATGTTTAGCTAACCAATTCATATGCATAAAACTTTTTTGTGCATTTGATGGCCCAGAAACACGCTGTAAAGACATCCAGAGGGGTGCCATAGGTCCTAAGTGGTTCCCCCCTCTTGTGACCTGAAAAAGACACTAAGGATCAGAAAAAGCCCTCTAGAATCAAGGAAAGACATACCCAATACAATTTTATGAATAAGAATAATATAAAATGCAGGCTGGAAGGTGGCTAGGGGGTGGGCCGGAAGAGAAACCCTATCAACAGCTCTGGGCCGCTTGTAAAGCATCGAGAGCATGCCTAAATGTCACAAAAGGTTGTAAGACATAAATACGTACCAATTCCTAAGAGGAACGGAGGATTCTAGCCTGTGGGAGGGGAGACTCAAAAGTTGACTGGAAGAGGAGCCATCTTAGCCGGGTATAGCACTCTAGAGCCATGATTTTTTATGTACACGTATATCAAGTATAGATCTTCCATGGGATCGACGTGTCTCAACAGTCTTGGAGAGTGAAATGGAGTGAAACTGGAGAGAGTAGATCTATATTTGGGTGGTTCAGAAATAACCGCGACCAGCGCAGGTATAGTACGACCCCCAGTACCCTAGCAATGGCTGAACAGTCTGTGACGATCAACTAGAAGGTCACATTGTGGTAGGAACCAACAGTATCCAAGTAGTGGCTGGCAAGTTCCATCGGATGACATTAGGCACGGCGGCGGCAACCAGGCGATCAAGGGGCTTATCAGGCAACATGCAATGACTTGGTTGGCAATGCCGGTGTATCCCTGTTCGTCATTTCTGGACAGCCTTACTAGGGTACCAAAAAAAGAGCGGGGCAATAAAAGCGCAATTGGACCACCATAAGTCCATGCGGTGGCAGACCGATTCGAGAGTGGGTTCACTTATGCTGCTCCATGGACATTTGGCCAATCAGTGTGCCAACAATGTGATCCCCTTCGGAGTCCATTCCATCCTTCTGAGCACCAGATGGCAAGCCGAAGTATGACGATATTATCTTATACATTACATGCACTATCCAGGATTGTGCCGTGTCATTTCGGGAACCAATTTAATCTTTACACCTACCGACTCGGGACCACTAAGCCCATGATCTTATACATTTCCTCAGCAAAGACGTTGAGGTGGTAGAGTTCTCGCTGGTCGAAGTCCAAGCTACATAGCATATAGAAGTTCGTCAGTTCTGAGTCTGGACCAACCACGGAGAGTTTCGGTCAACAGGCTCACAAGTAATGCGCAACTTCCCTGAAATCCGACTCCCAATCGCCGGGTAGGTTGACTGTTATGTCAGAAGCCCTCAACCACTCGGCGCCATGCTCCGCGAACTGCTCCGCGGCCCAGATGAGCCACTCCTTGTCTTCACCGTGGATAGACCCGTTTTTACTAAATAAATAAATAAAAGACAATTTATCAATCTCTTGGGCACGTCGTTCCAGCATAAAGTTCATCTCGGACATACACGCAGAGAGCGGCCTCGGTGATGGCGTCGTCAAAGAACAGGCGATATCTGTAGAGCAACTTTGATTCATTGCGACGACGGAGACGACTAGAGATCAAAGTAGATAGCAGTCAATGACAAGTGACTACAATAAGCAAATCTGATAGTTGAGAAAGAAGTACGAGGTCCTTGCCAAACTGAATTCGTTGAGTTGTTGGTCATCCCGGAGATCTTGCCTGACGAGTCCGGTAAAGTGTCTCGTGCCCATTTCACGGTCCAACTCCGTAAAACGTTTATTGAGTAGGGGTTTTCCTTCAGCTTCATGATGGCGCCATAAGCTGTTGAAAGATTCAGGGAAGTCAACACAGTGGACGATCCTGCAGGTATTTGATATGAGATTACCCAAAGTTAACGGTAGTTGGAAGCGCAATGGCAGGAATAGCGGCAAGCGCGAGGAGGAGCGGAGAATAAAGCATTCTGAGATCGGTTTAGAGCGGATCGGATGGACGAATGAGGATTATGGTCAGTGAGGGTAGTTGCCGGTTCTTCCCTTTGCAGACGATTAGACTACACTATTTCGTATTCCGAGTGAGCGAACGAACACGGCGACTGCCACAAGTGGGGACCGGTTAAACGCATCAGGTCCTCCTAATTTCGCCAACCAATGCCGACGCTTATTTAGGATGAGAAGTAAACGTCACGAGGCCATGCACAGCTTGTTTTCTCATCTTGCCATACCGGGTGGAGGGTTGACATGTCTTCAGATAGCTTCCCGGGTCTCGGCATTTTATTATTGGTGCTGAGAGCAATCAAGCAAGCACGTATCGCCATGTAGACAGGTGAGTGACTAAGCTGGACGCACTTAGGACCGGAGGCCTTGAACTAACCTTGCCGAGTATTAACCGGCTTCAAGGTTAATCGAACATTTGGTTTCATGTAAATCACATCCCCCTTCAGACAACAGAGAGGAGTTCGGCAGGATCACGGCATATCTCTCCGTGCTTAAAGATGTTTGCTCACTTCACAGCCCCATCGAGAGAACAACGCCACAAAAGCAACAGGAAACAGGTGACTTCCTGGCTGCGGAGAAGGCTGTCGTCACCAAGGCTTTGCCCCAACGAACACATTAGACATGCCAACTGGCATCCAGATACATATCACCGCGAGATCCTTAGATACCAGTGGGGAAAGGGTAAGTTAGCACACGAGCTTATATCGCCGAAAAGACCCTGAAGCAAATACAGTGGTAAATACACATCTCGAACCCCCGAGCGAGAGAAGCGAGAGTAGCGCTAGCAACAACAGAGCATTTCTTCGCAAGCACAGCAAGCGCAACAGCAGGCCAGACTGATCGCAACGGGATTCTGGGTCAGTGCAGTCCCTTGACGTCGGCGTTGTTCTGGGGTCTCAAGAGCTTACCATGGAAGACATCCGTCGTCCTTAGGACGCCGGTGATGGTGATAATGAGGTTGTTGTGGTTGGACGTACACAACTTGTGGTGAAGGTTGAGGTTGGTAGATTACAGATGAGGGCTGTTGGTATATGACGGGCCGCTGGAGATGGTTATGATGATGATGACCCGCTGTGATCCATAGGGTGGAAAGTAAGCCAAGCGTTCTAGAAAGATATTGTTGCTAGAAAATTACTCACCGGGCTGCTGATAGATGACTTGGGGCTGTTGCGGAGCATAGTAGCTCCCACCAGTGTTGTATGATTGTACATAGGACATTGGATGATATAGTCAGGGTCACCGTTGGCTAGCACCGGATGATCGTAGTGGGGGTCGTGAAAGATAGTCGAGGTAAGACGGCAGGTAAAGGGGTGGTGCAGACGTTGGGCAGATCAGGTTTCAATGAGGACTGGGCCAAGCCGGGCAGGCACAGCAACGCATTCGAAGCACGTGGTCCCACCAGCGCTTATCCGGACGACTGAAGCCGATCGCCGTGTGGTGCCTTGTTGGGGACGGGAGGTCACAATCCATGACATGAGACGTCCATTCGTTAATGAAACGATAAGCATAAGCGCCAGCGCATGAGACTCAAACGAGGAGGCAATTGATCGAAGCAGAAAGCAGTCAACAACCGCTCACGCAACACAGCAGGCAAGTCCCAACCCCTCCAAATATACTGAAGGGTTCAAAAGAAAGCGATGTGTGGTAAGGTTTATCATCAAAGGGCCATCAACCCCAAAACTCACCAGGCGCATATGCCAAAGACACTACTGTGATTCACACCAGACCCGCACATTCCGAGCCTCTCTTTCCCTCCCTCATCGTCCTCGTCGTCCAGGTTTGCTGTGTGCCCTGGATTCCACGCATCCAGCGGAGCGGAGGTTGCAGGTTGAGATGGATAACGAGCAGGATCTGCGTCGAAATTCTGTCGTGTCAATGATGACTGGGTAGTGCCGGGGCCAGGAGGGTAATAGATGGGAGGTGGTAATTGGGGGGAATAATAGTTTGCGGGAGGGCTGGACATAAATAAGTAACTAGGGAGATGGGGTACTGAGCGTGTTATAGATAGATACAGAGAGTACGACCTGAGGACAGTGAGAACGAGAGAGATGGAGTGTAGAGGTTTGAGTCGCTTCGTTAGATTACGGCGTGAAACATGAGTAACGTAACTCACGGAGCTTTTGTTCTTATGTATTACCTTGACAACACGCCAAAAATCTGCTGCGGCGGGTAATATAGATAACCTGATGTGAGAGGGACAAAGAGCCCGCTCCAAAGCGGTTGAAGCGCCAGCACATAGCGAGACGTACACAGCCATCGTAGGGCGTGGCAGGAAGATGCCTTGGCCCTCTGATCATGCACATGGGTATATTCACATGAACCAGGATAGACAGGAATGATTGAAGTATTAACAGATGTGCATCAGGGGTGTGGGGTGAGTGTCGCTTTGCTGGAGCAAAGACTGGTCGCGACTGGCCTTGGGAAACAGCACCCAGACCAAAATCAATAGATTGGTTAGGTTGTGTAGATCGCGTGCTGCCGCGACCATAAGGACCATCTATGAGTGGGGAAGGTATGCCTATTGAGCTCACGAATTCATCAGTCTCTCTATGGCCAACATGGCCTCCTCTCGACCGATCTTTTGCCTCAGAACGGTCGCCATCGCCTCGGGTCCATTCACCGATTGAACGACTAGCCGTGCCAAGACCTCACCCTACAGATTCAGAAGCAGAGAGAATTAGTTGACAAGAGAATGTGAAAGACAGTACGAAAAGCACGTACGAGTTCCACCAGACATGCCACGACGATGAGCCAGATGATGATCCATGTTATTCGTATCATGGCTCCGTTGTTTAGATGATCATGAATGATATCGAGCTAACGAAATCATTCAAGATTAGTGCCTAGTGTCTTATAGCGAGGGGAAACATTGATACTAACAAGCTCAGATGTCACGGCCAACTTTTGGTTAAGGACCCCAACACGTTCGTCAATTTCCCAGTATTCCCTCACCGCACCGTACAAGCCTTGCAGGCTCGCCTCTGACCAAAAGAGCTCTGGCGTATCCAACACGTTCGAGGATAAATTCACATCCCGGCGAAGCTGTCAACGATAAACACCGACGTCAGAAAGCCAAGTCGCAGGACCCCTCGACGGCATTCTGGTTAGAGCAGTACCTTGAAGAGCTTTCCGGTGAGTTTCAACGCGTCCTTCCTGCCTAATCCTTTCAGAGATCCTGTCTCTGCAAGCTTCTTTGGGATTTCCGTCGCTTGAGAGTTGGAGAGTGTGATGTGCGTCATGGTCTCGTAGTGTGCGAGGAGCACGGATTGGGCGAGGGCGTGTGAGATGGAGAGCTTGAGGAGGTGTGTGTGCGACTTGAAGGCTGATCAGATCATAGTCGGTTCATTCGTTGATTAGAAGAACAAGCATGTGAGTCCCCGGGAGAGCAACTCACTGAAGAAGTCATTGTATATTCGTGGAGAAGGAGCGGTCGGGTCATACTTTAATTGAAAGAGTTTCATTTTCAGTAGAGTGAGCGATATATTTTCAAGTGTTGCTGAAAAAAACAAACATACAACATAGTGGCATACTTCAATTTCCCATTTGTCTTCCTGTCGAGGTCTGACGCAGATCATCGCCCTATCCAGGTCCTCCAAAACGTTCCTCTCCTGGCTCTCATCAAACCCAAAGAACACCACCACGCCATAATCGAACACGATCATCTCCGCGATCCGATCCGCTTCCTCCTTCGGTTTCGAGAATGATTTCTTTGGAGATATCCGAGGCTGCTTCGGCGGACTCTCCGTGGGAGGGGGAGCGCGAAGCGGCTCATCGAGCATGTGGGGCGTCATCGGATTGTGCTCGTGTTCCGTGTCGGAGTGCTGGCCTCGATTTACCGGGGGGGATGCCGAGATGTATCCGTCCGTGAGGCTGAACCGTTCGGGCTCGGAGGAGGGAGCAAAGTATGTCTCTTGGTAGCCTAGCTCTTCGGCTTCTGACATCTGAGTGAAGATGCTTGAAGTTGGAGCGGGACTTGAGCGGATATTTACGTTGGCGGCGTATCCTGGAAGGAGCGGAAGATGGTAAACCTAGGAAAATGCATCGGTCAAGTTCGATGAGGATCTCGATCTTGATACTCGTACTCACAGCGTAAATAGCTTCATCAAAGACTCTGGCTACTACAGCATGTTCGCGCTTCAGGAATGCCAATAATAGCTTAGTCCGAAAGCCCTCCCCGACCGAATACGCAGTCAACCTCCTATATCCAGCACGCTGCCTCTCACTCTTGGTCATTCTTTCGCCCTCACTCCTGCGCTCATAATGTTCCTGAACATGTTTTGGCGGGGGAGGATGTTCGTTCGATGGAACACTATCCTCTGCTAAGTCAACAGGGAAAGGTGCCGTCTGCGGTTCTGATGGCAAGACAACGAGCTTCTGCGAGACTTTTGTCGTCCTCTGGGCGGCTTTTGTAGGTTTGGCATTGGATGGTGTAGATGAAGATGGGGGAGCTCCGCTGAGGCTCGCCAATCGCGGGGTGAGCCCAGAAGATTCAGGTTTTGGCTGAAGCGAGGCGGGGATGGCACGCAGTGATGTTCCGGTAGCGATAGTAGGAGCTCTTGCGATGCCTGGAAGTGAACCTCTTCGAGGTGGGGCAGGTGAGCGTGACATTACAGGCGAACGGGACAGAACCAGGCGAGACCTCAATCACGGCATCTTCACACGATAAACTCGCCGTCTCCGAAACGTTTTCATTGTGATACTTTCCCCAGGCTCCGTTCATACACTGCCACTACAACAGAATCACCGAGATTTTCTATACAAAATCGCTCCCAGGTCCCCAATTTGAAACATTATGTCTATTTGCAATGGTCGAAGACCCTATCTTCAGGTCAACGTTGAGGTGCTCAAAACGTTACCGTGGTGGTCCACTTCCTGTACCCCAGTCCCATGCCCCATGGAGTACGATAAAGTAGCGATTTTGGTGACGGAAACCTTGCAAGAAGCCCCGGACGTCACCACACAGACTCATCAAATCTAGTCTACCACGTGAACAATCGTGTATGTCATGCCAAGTTAGCGACACATCCCGATACATCCCGATTGCATTCACATAGCTCAGGGCCCTTGCCATGGACACTCAGGTCTTACTATTCGATGGCCAACCCCCATGTCTTCTCTGCCCTCTCCGATCTGGCAGAAAGGAGACCTTTAGAGCTTAGACGCAAAGGACTCAGGACTCTAAGCTCGAAGGCCTAGGGACGCCACCACTTCCATCCTGGCGCCTCTTAATTGCCACATATATATGATCCATTTTACTTTGCGGGATTTAGGCTTGTGACATACCTGTGATAGTACGATACTAGTCCCCAGATAAGGTTCTTGTCTTGCCTACCCAATAGCCATGCTACTTCCACTTCCCAGAGACGATAATTTCATGTGATCTCCTCTTCCACGACTCCAGACCCCCGGAAATATTGACGCTGCTGGCAGGTGTCACTTTGACGAAAGCTCTGCCGTGAACGCCCATCATTGACTGCCAAGCGTCATCCGCTTATAGGGATAATAGGCACCGCAAATAATTTAGCATGTTATTGATATGAAACGGATGTCAATTTCAATCGGGATTTGAAATCATCGCTTGGGGGTGTGATCAACACGAGGTGAGATTATACAGGTGCTCCGACACCCACATAACATGGCCGTTACCCTACCGTGACCGACCCCATACGACCTTGCACGTGACTGGATTTACAGCCCAGAATATGGCGTGCTCTCACATGGGGTGATGCCATAGCAATGCGGAGAAACGACTATCGCGCGAGAGCGGTTGAGACAGCAGGGGGATGGCTAAGACAATGCTTCCTAACTGTTCACGGCTCATGGACATTCATTCATTAGAATACGTCTCGTTAAAGATCTTCCAAAGGCTTTCTCTATCCCGAACCATATATATATAATCCTTTGCCTGACGTAACCACCCCTCATCACTCTACCACCTTCTCACTCCTTCCCTTTACACATCTCACACAGACCAGCTACCCGTAATGGTCCCAGACCAACTCACAGTCTCCACCAAGCATGCTTCTCTCAAGATCAAGTCTGAAAGTGGATTCGCACCGCCGGTGACAGCTGGCCCTCTCGAACAATCCTCTGACGATCTCGTTAGACAAATTCGAGAATCGGTTGAACTTTTGGAATGGGAAGATCCAGCGGCGGAGATTGCAGCAGACATTGCTTTCTGGCGATCCACGCGATGGTATGAACAGAATATATGGAGAGACCTATGCGCCCGCCTCGGTGTAGCGGACGCAGGATGTGACGCGTCCGCAGAGCCCGAGGTAAACTGGCAGGAGCTTGCATGTTCCAAAATCGAATCCACGTTTGAGCAACCTGGATGTGGGTGTCGGCTAAAGCGGGCACTAGACTGGGAGCGAGGTGGGTGATGCGTCTTACACCTATCCATATATATATACTGGAACCCTTATGAACTTTATAGGACACAAAACGGCATCGCAGCCGATGAACGATATGAGCAATCTTGTAAATTATGACCTCAACCCCCTCTTCAGCTCACTCTACCTTAATTGGTGGACCATATCTTCTGCGTCGGGTGCCGTATCGTCCCAGACCGCGTCAATACCTCACATCCTTGGGGCGTTCTGGTTGACACACCAGCCGGACGCATCCTGTACGGTGGATTCGCTGGTTCTGCTTGAGCCGATGCGTCGTGAAGTAGCGCTATGCACTTTGGCCACAGATCCGCCGACAACTGCGCTCGCACTCACTTTCCAGCCGAACTACAAGGATGTGCTCGATGATACTTCTGCAACGTGCAGAGTCCAGCGGGATAGAGGTGTACGAGTTATTGATGTTATCCAGGCTATCCAGACATGGTGCGTCTTTGGAATGTGACCGCCGTCTAGACGTCGTTGAGCCTGACCAGTGCATGCTATTTAGGCTTCGAACCCATCTCACTGATGATCAAAAGTCACTGGTAGCTCAGCAACTGTGGCACCAAACCACAGGGATATTCTGTCGCCTCAAGGACCGGACGGACGCGGCTCATTGGAAGGCCTGCATCGATAAAGTATTTGATGCACGAGGATCGCTTTTAACTGGGTAAGCAAGAGGGATTCACATTCTTCTTACAGGTACTTTCACGCTTATGTGCAATACAACTAATTGTTTAGAGAGTTTGTGACTTTGGAACTGGAGCCCAAGGACGGCGAATTGATCGCGACCGTTGTCTGTGCTCCACGTGACCTGGCCCTTAGCCAACTTTCGACTTCTATGATTGATTCAGCTAATTGAGCGAGGCTCATCAGGGGTGGCTTAGATGCACCCTACGAATTTAATTTATTGTGAGCGAGCTCGTATAGATACTCCACCGTGGCGATTAAAGTCCCTGACCTGACCATGCCAAAAGTGTTCTTCACTAGACGTCTTACCTATGGAACCATCGAGAACACCAGCTCAATGCATCTGTTTCGACCGCCGAATTATGCAATCTTAGCATGCTGAATAGAGTTTTATGCCTAACATCTGAGTACTTATTCGGACAGTTGATCCGGTTAATTGGTAAGGTGGATGTTTGTGGGAGTGAGTGGCCAATGTCAGTAGAGAACCCAGTAATCTCCAAGAGAGGATTCCTTAGGGCTACTTATTGCTTGATTGGTTCAGGGTATCGTCGATGCAGCGCGGTTGAGGAAAGTTTGCCCATGATCGTCTCTACAAACGCTAGAGTTTGTTGAAACACTGTGATCGCCTCTCTGGCGATGCAAGTATATCCAATCGTTTTCCAGTGGGATAGGTTACGCTTATCTTGGCGTGAGTGTGACGCGGTCCGTCGTCGACAAGCACACATATGACAAATGTTTGACTCGGGGCCAACTTGCTTTCAACTTGCCAACCAACCACATTCCGCTCCCCCCAAGACATGCGTCCTTCGCCCCTTACAAACGTGGCGAGCCCCGTTCCCACTAAAAGAATCCCACGGAACCGTGATTGTGAAACTACACCTCATGTGATGGAGCCCTCGCGGATGTCCTGCGACACCAATCCACCTCACCGTCAGTGCTTGCCCGCAGCCCGCTTTCACCTATTTTCACCCAACCCCCCATCTTATACAGCATGAATCAGAGTAATTATCCCGGATATGGGCAACTAACTCCTCGAATGCGTGCCTGCATGCGTTTAGGAAGCGTCCAGGCCAGTACCACAACGTCCTTTAAGTCCATGACGGAATAGGCTTGTTTGCTGGAGGCGCCTGCGCGGCATATTATGGCTCTTTTTGCTTGAATATGTCCTCAGGGAGCCCGCGGAAGCTCTGAACCTCCCTGTTCGTCAATGGCTTGGATGCACGCGTTCCAGGCTCCACATTACCCCGTGCTGTCCGACCGACGTCTCTCCAGTGTATCGATTAAAAGATGTATCGCGTCATTTGGCTCAGAGATAGAAGCACCGGACTATTAAACGGCTCCTCGACAGGCCGATGGCAGTTGAGATCGGATAGGCCGCATGATACCATGATCCCCAGTTACCCCAGTGATCAGTCTTAATCGCTTCTAGAACCATCTTTGATAAGTATATCAATTCGGGATACCTCAGGAGAATCTTACACATGTCACATACGCTAAATGTGTCCTCTTAAAGATGGAACCTCGACTCGTAGCTCTACTCCGGAGCCACTTCGTCTCTTTCTCTTGTTTCTGACACCCCCCTCATCTCGCCCATGGTCTCAGATTGTCTTACAAGACATGTCTTGGACAAGTGCGACCATGAAACTCCGGTGCCTCCGCCACTGATGCCAATGTACAACCTCCTTGACCTCCCAGGCGAGCTACTGCAGCATATCCGGGACTCACTTGGATTCTTCGAATGGGACGATGCCGCTGCCGAGATTACTGCACACTTTTCCCTCTTCCATGCGACCAAGTTGTCCTGTGTGCTATACGACGAAGGGTTTTGGAGGGTTTTGTGTTTTCGATACGGTTTCGGAGGGTTGGAGACCGACTCCGTGTCGACTGAGACGAGCTGGCAAGAGGTGGCGCGCCTGATTGTCCAATCTGCTCCGAAACACCCCGGAGATCAGGAGCGCTTACAACGGGTGCTGCACTGGGACAAAGGCAAGCCTTGAAGCGATGTAGACGGATTCGTCTTACTGAGTAGCTCCATTCGCAGGTCGAACAGTAACACCTTTATCGAACAGCATCTCCAGCCTCCTCACTGCTTCAGATCTTTATCTCAATCCACTCTTCGCTTCGTTATACCTTAACTGGTGGACATCATCTCGATCCCGCCCATCATCTCCCACCGTTACCCCACGTCCTAACGAGGACCCGGAAATCATTTCCCGCTCATTTTGGATAACGGAAACACCATGCGCGTCGTGTGCAGCTGAGACGCTCATTCAGCTCAACCCAGTTCGACAGGACGATATCGCCGGCTGCTCATTTGCCACAATTCCACCCACTACCCATCTCGCTTTGCACTTTCGACCCGATTACCCAGATATATTAGATGATGGCTCGGAAACTGTGGAGCTGTGCCGAGAGACAGGCGTGCGTGTTGTTGACGTCGTTCGAAATATGCAAGAATGGTGCGCAAGGGTCACGCGATTGGTCATGAGAAGCAGAATACACTGAAGGATGCGATATCTCCTTATAGGCTCCAAACTCCATTGACGGATGCCCAGACGACGCTTCTGGTACGGGAGTTGCGTCATCGGAATCGTGGCATCTTTCATATGCTCGAGGAAACCATAGATGAGGACGCGCTGAGGGTCTGGATAGAGAGGACGTTCGACAGACGAGGAGCTCTCTTGATTGGGTGAGGAGGCCTACTCCCTCGTCGTTCAGTGGCCTTGCGTACGGAGATGGTAACGCTTCCTCTTTTTGTGCAGTGAATTCGCCACGTTACAACTTGAAATTAGCAACGAGGGGTCGCTACGCGCCTTAGTCCTCTGCGAACCAAGGAACTCAGCACTTAGCGAGCTATCTGCTTCTGCTATCACTCTATCTGGTTGATGCGATAAGTTACTTTGCATGCCTGGTGTACCAAACGCTACCGTTACTATCTGATCGCTGTCGAATATATCTTTCGTATTTTATATTTGCGACAGAATGAGACGACATGGAATGAACTTTAGAAAGATAAATTACTCGTGCACGCGTTCAATGATATCTAGTAATACATACATCCAGCATATTCGACATCGAGAAGCGCATCAGAAAGGATACAGGGATATTTAACAAAAATCACCATTATTAAGGAGCCTGAACCGAACCGCCGCGTCGTGCTTGCATTCTCACGTAAGAGAGCAACTTCTTGCCGTCATTTGCAGTCACGGCAAGCTCGAGCGCTTCGGAGATATCGACGGCGTCCAGACCAACGAGCTATCCCAACAGAAAAGATCAGCAGACCGCGCCATCAGATTTCGACCAGTCCATGAGCATGTTACCTTGGCATCCGCGAGCTCCTGTGTCATCGGGTTAAATATCAATGAGAGTGTGAACGACGTAGGGGGGAAATTGTAGTTGAATCGCAGTTCGTTTTCAGAGGGAGCTTCAACAGATGAAAGTCCAATCATATCTTTCATCATCTCTTCCGATGAGGCATACCTGCCAAAGAAACCATGTGTCCCAGTGGGTTCAGGTTGATATTACCGCCGCGAAAGCAGGAGAAAGAAATCTCATACCATCCACATAACTTGGACAGCTTTTCGACCTCCTCACGACCAGGTGGCGTTTCCGCCTGTAACAGGGCCTTCGCTTGCACGACGGCTGGGCGTATCGACTGCAGTTCTTGGTCAAGTCGTTTCACAGAGGCTTTTGCAGTTGAAGCCGATTCTTGGACAGCCCGTAATTCGTCGTCCAGCGATTGGAGCTGGACAATTTGACTGTCAAGGACTTCTTCTGCGGCCGAAACCGTCAACCGCTTCCCAAGGACACTTAGCATATCAGTATGAGATTCCCTCAGAGGAATGGTGCGGAGACTAAAACTGACGTCTTTTTCTGGTTTGTCCCTTGCCAACCGAAGCAACTCTAGCTGCATCTCGCTCACTTCCTTCGACAGGACGCGTGCTTCTTTGACTTCACGCACGAGGAGGGTCCGTTCTGCCTCGAGCCCCCTGGCTAGGGAGGCTGCACGGTCGAAGGCCGCTTGTAATTTCTCTTTGCACTCTCGCAATTGAGCCTTCAGAGCTGCGTTCTCAGCCTCTACCTCACGCCCGAATCAGTTATCAGACTGTGGCAAGCTACAGGGCGCCGTGAAGTTGGTCAGGAAGCTCACCGATGGACTCGTTGGCCTCGACTCCCCATTCTGCGTGCTCTTGCCGAATGAGCTTGAGGAATTGTAGTTTGGCGGAGATCTCAATGTATTTCGCTTTCAACTTCTTCAAATACTCCTAGAATTTTCGTGTCAGCGACGATCAAAATTGGATATCCGTGCTCTATGCAAACCTACCTTTTGCAATGCAGCTTCATCTCGCATCAGTGGTGGGCATGTTGGATGCTTGGAGAGCATGGATTGCGAGGATCCTAGTTTCGGAAGCTCCCCGCTCTCGACGAGCTCCATGTATTTGATCTTGTGATCTAGTAAGTAGTCTGAAGCCTTTTCTACTGTATCTTGTATCCTGATGATTGACAGTTTACATGTTAGTTGTGCTTTCCTCGGATGGGAGGTTGTGAGAGAACCTACTCACTGTCTAATCTGTTCCATGGCCGGCGGCCAGAGGCCACTGGTTTCCAAGGACGACCAGGATGTCCGTGACGAAGATCCTGCTAGAGAGGTCGGCATGCCAGGGTAGTTGAGGGCGACGCGTGAGTGGAGGTTCGGCTTTTTATTGACGTTGCAATGCGGACCAGAAGGTGATCAGCACTTGTTTGTTTCAGGGACGAGCTGCCTCGATGTTTGAGTTCGGTTCTCACGCTTTGCTATCGGGATTGCTCAACAGATGGCCCTTGGAGGAACCCATTCCGCTTGACGCGTTAATCAGATTCTTCAAATTCAATACTGATTGGGGTCTTTCTCTGGCCCACGTTGCCCATTATATTGCTAGTCCTTGATCACGCAATTGCTCTCAACGTGTTCACAGGCAATTGCAAGCTCTGTTTCGCCTGAACAGAGCTCCCGAAATGAAAGGCAAGATAATGCCTATGTTCGAGAACGGCATCGTTTCGGCACACAGACCCAGGGCCGAGGCCTTGGAGTGAATTGATGAGGGGAATCTTGCACGTGTATTCCCTGATTCTCAGGTACCTGTACCTGTCACGGCATGGAAGCCGCGGTCTTTTAAATCATCTTTGCTTCTCTTATCAGGCCATCTCCACCTCCTCAAGTCTTATTACGCCGCCCCTCTCCCATCGCTACTGTTCCTACTCATGTCTTGGGTGCGCCTGATCGATATCGATGAGCCAGTGGTCATATGGCTGGGTGCTCTTGGAAGCATCTACGCCATCTACAAGGTCTTGAGTGCCTATCTGGCTACGCCTTCTGCGGCCTACGTCCTTCGTGGACCCGATTCTCCATCGTGGCTCTTTGGAAACGATCATCATATGCGCATGTACCGTAACGAGACGCTCGCAAGATGGCTTCAAGAATACGGGACGACGTTTGCCATACATGGCTTCTTTGGTAGCAGAGACTTGTTAATCACTGATACAAAAGCTGCGGCGTTCATCATTAACCGGCCGGCCGACTTTCCGAAGGTATGTGGGCACCTGATGGTTTCTTAGCAAGGTACTCACCCAGTGTGTCTTGTGGATCTTAGCACAATCTCATGATGAGGATCAGCAAGAAGGTCTTTGGTGATGGGTTATTGGCCGCAGAAGATCTTGAACATAAGAAGCAGGTTCGCGAAGCAATCTTTTCATTTGATCTCTGGAGTCATGCTCAACCTCTTCGTCTAATCAGCGCAAAGTTCTTGTACGTCAAGAGCTAAATTTTGACGCATTCAGCACACCAATTGTTCTTCGGATTAGAACCCAGCATTCAGCGTGGCGGCAATGAGAGATATCTCCCCAATGATAATGCAAGTTGCACACGAAGTTAGCACACCCCCTACAGTTGTATCGCTCTCATGTTGATTATCCAAGTGCGCTGTAGATGCGAGACCAATGGAAGATCAAACTCTCCAAGTCGACTTACGGCCCCTCTTGCCAGGAGATAGACGTACTGGATTGGGCTCATAAGGCTGCCCTTGACATGATTGGTATCGCTGGTAAGCGCATCTTTGATTGCCGTAAAGTTGTCCTTGAAACATATTAATGCTGTTCACCAAAGGGTTTGGATACAAGTTCAACAGTTTATACCACTCCTCCAACGAGCTCGCCCGCGCCTTTAACGAACTCTCGACAAATCTAAAGGTCTTCAGTTTCGCCGGTCTCCTAAACATGCTCTTCCCTATCTTGACGCACCTGGTATGTATGACGAATGCACGATACGTTTGTTCGTTGATGCATGTACTAAGTGATAAATTTACCTCAAGCCAACGAAGAGCAACCTTGCCACTAAGCGAAGCATGGCCATAATGAGACGAATTGGCTCCAAGATGATCGTGGAAAAGAAAGCTGAGGCTAATCAACTGAGAGAGAGCAGCTCAGGGCTGCGCAAAGATCTCCTCAGTCTCCTGATCAGAGCAAACATGAAGGAGAACGCGGCGGAAGCGCTTGATGATGAGACTTTACTAGCACGTCAGTGCATGTTATTTGCACTTTGTCGACTGATTGCTCACCTCGAGCTTGATTTTGATTATTGAACCCCTAGAAATCTCCACCTTCTTACTTGCTGGGCATGAAACAACAGCTACCGCCGTCTCATGGGGTCTCTACGCGTTGGCCAAGGACCCCAATATGCAGAAAAAGCTGCGGGACGAAGTCCTGGCAGTTCACAACGACTCGCCTTCGATGGACGAGCTAAATGCCCTGCCGTATCTCAGCAATTTTGTCAAGGAGACATTGAGGTTAACGGTAATGATGAACTTACGAAATCTCACGTCCGCCTACTGAACTGCCAGCCAGCCCCCTATTGTTGCAGTGAAGCGGGTCGCCCGAGAAGATACATTCGTCCCGCTCTCGCAACCGATCATAAACAAACATGGAGATGAAGTTCACGAGCTCTTGTGAGTTTGTCATCTCCATCGACCTTCTGCACCTCTTTACTTCGTTGATTGACCCGGGAGCATTCCATAACTAATTCCTAGTATTCGACGAGGCGAAGGTGTCTATTCTCATATGTATGCGATGAACGTGCGGTTTGACCTATGGGGTCCAGACGCGTTGGAATTCAAGTGTGTTCCATGAGACAGCAAACTACCCAAGGACGTCAAAGGCTTACGTATCTGTTTCCGCCCCCTAACCTGGTAGACCCGAACGCTTTGACAAACTCCCTGAGGCCGTATCTGATACGCCGTCTATGTTCGCCAATATCTCATCATTTTCGGCGGGACCAAAAGGATGCATTGGTTGGCGCATGGCTGTACTCGAGTACGTGACCCAAATGAGACCCAGTTCTACTGCAGACTTTTGATCGTAACTTATGCATCGCTTGATTATCTCGCAGGTTCAAGGCAATCCTGTTCACGATGGTTAGGACTTTCGAGTTTAGAATCGACCCTACACTCGAGATTTCCGGCCAGTTTGTGTACGTTTTACTTTCGTTGATCAGTGTTAGCGATATCTTATGACTAACTTTCTATATTCGGACTCGTTGGCGGTATTTTATATAGTATCGCCATAAAGCCTTCGGTAAAAGGTCAAGAGGAAAAAGGACCACAGCTCCCTCTCCTTGTCTCCTTGCTCTAAACACGAGCCTGGAAGATAGACCAGATCATGTCACATGTTGATTACCACGTTCGACCACGACCTTTGCTATGCTCTTCACGCCATGTAGCTGTAATCATAATAAACCATTCGTACTACACTGCAACGGATCTCGCGCGTGGATTCCAGACGTGGGGGAGCCAATCGGAGTCCTGACGCGGACATCTGGGATCCAGACTTTTGGCCCACTGTTGGAATCTAGAGGCCCTGACTTTGGATCCCAGATCTCTCCTACCCGCTGGCCAAGAGCGCCTTTGAAGCGCATTTTCGCGAAATATTTTTCGAAGATCGTGAGGGCCTTCTTCTGATGCTGAGGAAGGTAATGGACTACAGGCTTTAGCCAATTAAATATCAGGGCTGGCGCAAAATTCCAGAAGGAATGAGCTTGATAACCGGGCATGTCACATCTGGAATCTAACAGTGGGCCAAAGTCTGGATCCCAGGTGGTCGTGTCAGGAATCCAGAAAGTTTTCCGCCTGGGATCCAAGCTCGAGATCCGTTGCAGTGTTGTGCTCCTGCTCCCCACTCGTCTCGCGTTTGCGCCCCCAAAATTTGCCGACCGCTCACGGTCGGCAACGCCCGACCCCGCACACCTCGTCCTGAACTTACCCTTACTTTCCTCACGTTCCTCTGCTCCTCTCAATACTTATCCCGCCATCTCCTCGGCTTTAAGCCATTTGCCTGGCACTCATCACTACGATACCTGCTCACGTTCTGGATGGGCTCAACCAACATAGAGGAGCTAGCCATATGGCTAGTTGCCATTGGAGGTAGCTATGTTGTCTACAAGGTCTTGAACACCTACCTAGAAACCCCTTCTGCGGCGTACACACTTCGTGGGCCTGACTCTCCATCGTGGCTATTCGGAAACGATCCTCACCTTCGCATGTATCGGAACGAAACACTCGCGGGCTGGTTTCGGGAGTATGGCGCGACCTTTGCTATACATGGCTTCTTTGGCAAGAAAGGATTGTTGGTCGCCGATACAAAAGCCGCAGCATTTATTCTCAATCGGCCAAACGAGTTTCCAAAGGTACATTATCATCAGGCTCGTTCACCCTGTTCTTGCTTCCCGCTTGACGCTTGCCTATTTTAGCCAAGGCTCATAGTCAGTGTGACCAAGAGTAGATTTGGTGATGGTTTGATTGCTGCGGAAGGCCTCGAGCACAAAAAGCAGGTCCGTAGGGAGGGCCTTGATGTTCATTCTACGGTGTTTCTTAACTTGTACTTTTTGATCAGCGTAAAGTCATTGTACGTAAAGGCCTCGTTGATTCACAACACTGTAAGCCGTGCGACTGAGTTTCTGATCAGAACCCTGTATTCAGCCCAGCAGCGATGAGAGACATCTCGCCGATGTTGATGCTGGTTGCCCAGGAGGTGAGCAGATATCTCGCAACCCTTCTCTGCCCCTCTCATTCATTGACATCGCGATTGCGAGTGTAGTTGAGAGATGAATGGAAGAAACAGCTCTCTGCATTAGCCCCCAGCTCTCCCACGCAAGAGATCGACGTTTTAGGCTGGGCGCAAAAGGCCGCCCTAGACATGATCGGTATCGCCGGTAAGTGTATATATATCTGGTCACTACGGCTGTCTTTCAAAATTTAATATCTACGACCAAGGATTTGGATACAAATTCAACTCACTACACGACTCCTCCAACGAGCTCGCATGTGCATTCAAACAACTTACGATGAGCTTGAAGGTATTCGGATTTATAGGTCTCTTGACGACAATGATTCCAGCTCTGAGACACGTGGTAAGCATGTTGAGTGCGTGACACTAGGACCAATGATACCCCTTGCTGAGCCATAGCTATACATGCAGCCTACAAAAAGCAATACCGCTAGCAATCAAAGCATGGCTGTGATGAGGCGTATTGGCTCGCAGATGGTTGCGGCTAAGAAGGCGGAGGCTGAACTGCTAGGAGAAACCAGCTCAGCATTGGGAGAGGATTTGCTCAGCGTCCTGGTTAGAGCAAACCTGAAGGAGAACGCATCGGAGAGACTCGATGATGAGACCTTGTTGGCCCGTGAGCTCGCAAACCGACGTTTCCAAGCTGCTCGCTGATTTTGATCTCGATGGACATGAAACCCTTAGAAATCTCAACTTTCTTGCTTGCAGGGCACGAATCCACGACTGCCGCTTTTTCATGGGGCCTCTACTTCTTAGCGAAGGATCAGAGCGCACAGAAGAAGCTACGGGAAGAGGTCCTATCTGTTTCGACCGACTCCCCTTCAATGGACGAGCTTCACGCGTTACCTTATCTTGACAAGGTTGTTAAGGAGCTATTGAGGCTAACGGTAATACGTCGAACCAGTATAATACTACATAACTGAACATAACTGACTGATCGATAACACTAGGCCCCGATACCTGCAGCGACTCGAGTTGCTCGAGACGATATTTTGGTTCCGCTGGCACATCCAATCGTGGACACAAAAGGGAATGGGGTTAATGAGCTATTGTGAGTGCTCGTTGTCTCATCATTCGCGTCAACATAAGTGATATTTAGCGTTTCCCCTCATTCTGCACAGCATTCGACGTGGTGAAAGTGTCATGATACACATCTACGCGAGCAACACTCAGTCCGAACTATGGGGTAACGACGCGTTGCAGTTCAAGTAGGTTGACCAGCATGTTCTTCTTCGCACTTACAGCTACGAGAGAGGTGTAAAAGGCTTACGAATCCGTGTCGCCCTCCGTGTGCTTTTGATTAGGCCCGAGCGCTTTGACAAGCTTCCTGAAGCCGTATCCGACATAGCATCTCTATTCGCTAACCTGTCAACATTCGGGGCTGGGCCGAGGGGATGTGTTGGTTGGCGGATGGCCGTTCTTGAGTGCATACAGCGTCGAAGTTCCCTAATTGCTACGTCAAAGTGCTGACAACACGACCCCATAACAGGATCAAGTCACTGCTCTTCACGTTGCTCCGAACATTCGAGTTCGGAATTGACCCCGAACTCGAGATCACTGGCGGGTTCGCGTATGTCCTCACCCCTTCGCTTCATGAGTAATAGTCTGAACGCGATGCTAATATTCTGAAACGTGATCTTTTGATGGGATCTTTTTCAGCATTGCCGTCAAACCCGCGGTGAAGGGTCAAGAAGCAAAGGGGGTACAGCTCCCTCTCCGCGTGTCCTTGATCGAAACATGAAGTGCAGACCAGTCACTGTTTTGAGCGGCTTTCTTTTCGCGTCCACTTGCTTCGGATATCAATCGAGGGGACAGTTGACTGCATCACAGCGGGATCATGTGAATGGTTATCCTGTAGCGGCAGCAAAGCGACGTCGATCCGGGATCAATCAGGAGAACAATCCCATCCAGATATTGGACACCTTTTGATATCGGCAAAAACACGAGAAACTGGGGTAATCGACATTTGATTTATTTTTTCTTCTCGTGCGTTTGGGTCTTTCACACTATCATCAAGGGGTGTGCGTCCGCTTGGCTGACGACCACCTGGAGCATATCCTCTTTCACGGGGTAATCCTTTGCGAGTTCTTCTTCCAGACGCTCCTTTAGAGTGGGTAGATACGGCCGCTCGGTGTTTGTGTGACCGCAGAGGACGACGTGTGTATTGGAGGCGACGGCAGCCAAGACATCATGCTAAAATAAGTCAAGGATTTTTGCGAGTGAGTGGCATGCGTGAAGTCCCCAAATATGTGCAACAGTAAACTTCCAAACGTACATGAACCATCTCGCCTGTGAAGTAGACGTCGGCGGGGGTATTGCCTATGACGGAGCCGCCTGAGCCAGCGCAGAGCGCGACGGATGTGATGTGATCAGGACCAGTGGGGGATTTGGCAACTTGGACTGTTTCGAGAGCATGACGTAAAATCAGATCAAGTAAACCTTCAAATCAGTAGTACATTAGTAAAGACAAATTATTCAACTTGCCTTGCTGGAGGTTCAGCTTAGTCTTGATCCGCGCCACAAAGTCATCCAGACTATCCTCCCCAGTCAACGTTACCAACTTTCCCTGACCCAACATGCACTTATCTTCTGTCTCCTGAATCTTCCCGATTTCCTCCACTTTGCAATCCGTGGAGCGATCCATCGTCGCCGACGCGAGCCAATCATTGATACCTCCTCTGGTGACATCAAGTGAGGTATGTGGGCAGTAGACTGAGATACCGTGGGCTGCGCAGGTGAGGAGAGAACGTTGGAGTGGATTTGCGAGAGTCAGGGATTTGAGGGCGGAGAAGATGGGTGGGTGGTAGGATATAATGACGGCAGTAGGTGCCTGTGTTCTTGAGGTGGTCAGCGCCTCGACAAGGACGGATGGAGTGAGACTGTTTATAAGGGCATAAAGGGTGTAAGTAAGTCCTTTGAAGAGCAGGATGAGGAGTTGTATGTAGACTGAGGACACGTAACTCGATAGTAAGGAGGATCCGACGGGCGTTGGGATTAACGATGGGCGATTCTGATTCAATGATGCAAACGACCGGCGGTGCAGAGTCAGCAGTTCATTCTTAATCGCAAAGCATGAGATGCGTCAGTGGATTTCCTAACCGATGAGGAGTCCGACCTGTGCGTATTCCATTGCAGAGGTGCCAAAAAAAAAAAAAGAGAGCAATGAGAGTTTCAGATACCATCTCAGGTCGACTCTTATTGGGCAAATGCGCATACGTTATCCCAGCTGGCAGCGAGACTGATGGGCGAGATCCTTCCCATCGCCCGCTGAACGGCAGCTATTGGTGACAGAGCCATCTGCTTGAGTAGGAGGGTTGGCGAAGGTGATGTCACTAAAAGTTCTCGGGGATTTCGGTGTTCACATGTTCAAAACGTGTGACAGCCGTGTCGTGAGATGTAGGGGTAGATTATCCGACGTCCGACCGCTCCACCTCGTTTGGGAATGAAAAGTTAGTACCGGTTACGCGGAAGCGCTTGCGTGATCGCCGAGTTCAGGTCTGTTTTTCACTTCTAACCCAAACGTCTTGTTCGCACTGTTCTTCCCATTTTTCCCACATCGCATCGCGCTTTCACACGCTGCACACTCGGTATGCTGACCAGGCAGAGCCGAGGGGGCGAAGTAAAATGAATTAATTGTTGTTCTTGTTTTTTGTATCGATACATCCCATCTATCCAAAAATATTATTATTATATTCGACCACCGTATCGAGTACTCAATTCTGACAGTACCGTTGTTTCTTTTTTTTAAAAAAAAAAAAAAAAGAGGGGGAGGGGAAAGGGGCTCCATACGGACTCGCTTCCTATGCGACCATTAAACCTTCCCCAAGGAGGCTTCTTAAGAGATTTAGGACAGCTTTTGCTATCAAAGCGGATATAAAAGGTCAACCAATGGCGCTCCAGAGGGAAAGATCTGCTTAGTATGCTAGTCAGTGTGGGAATACAGGAGAATGCGGCAGAGAGACTGGACGACAAGACTTTGTTGGCGGGTGAGCTAATCTTCATAATCTATGCCATGATAACTAGTCCAATACTTTGATAATCGAAGAAATCTCAACGTTCTCCTCGCTGGCCACGACACCACGGCTCTCGTGATGACACGGGGTTCGATGAGATAGCGAGAGCCCCTTCTGTACAGTCCAAGCTTCGGGACGAAGCGCTCGCTTTTCTAAACGACTCGCCGTCAATAGAGGAATTTAACGCATTACCGTACGCGAAAAATGTCATCAAAGAGATTTTGAAGGTGAGGGTGATGGCCGGAGATCAAACTATCTATCGTCCTCAACACTCAACTGAAGATATATTCATATTACCCATTTATTCTCTTTATTTTATTTTCTGGTAGGATGAGGGCACTACCCTTTACCCCGATCTGAGAGTTCCAGTTTGATGTCGATTCCCGGTCCGTCATTACAACCAGAATTGGGCAAGCATATCCTCGCCTTCATATGGTTGTATATAGAGTCTTCGCTGATGACCATCCTGTCGATCCTTCGGTCTGCTCTCCAAGCCTGAGGTTCAAGGTCAAGAGGAGAAAGGGTCACAGCTTCCTTTGCGTGTGGCTTTTTATAACCCGTAATCCCAAACGAGGAAAAAGTGAGTCGCCTGATTGCCTCGGTAACCTTTGATGTTCATGTTATTGGTATCGGACAGCTCTGTTTCAGCCAGCTTCGATCCCGATGACGGGGTTCGGCATATTGATCACGCCTTCAGGATATTAATCCTATCACTGCTTTGGCCTTCGCAACATGGCGGGGGAATGCAATCCTATCACAGCTTGCAAGCCTACTTGCGCCCCCAAGAACCATTTATCTTACCTCCAACCATATCAGTTGTTGCACAAGGGAGTGTCACAGATATAATTGAACTCAAGAGAACACAAGCCTATATCTTCGGGGTCAGATTGCTAATCTCGACTTCTCATGATCACTCGATCGCGATTGGGAGGGTAATAGGTAAAGCCAGTAAGGCCGTCCAAGCCATTATCGTACACCTCAAAATCCCCGCACAAATAATGGACGAAGTGTTGCTGACTTCACTCAAGCTCCTCACACCTCCGCTAGTCGACTGGCTGACCTTCTCGGGCTCGGCTTCCGATGACGTGTTGCTCTTTGCGCAAGCGGTTCATCTATTTGCACTTGTCCACGGACGGCATGAGCCTGGGGCATGGATGGCTGCATCTGCGTCCGGGTGCTTGGAGAACGCAGCATTGGACTGGTTTGAAGATTTAGACTTGGAGATCAGGCGAGATTGGGCCAACCTGCGGCCTGCAATGATCACCGAGTTCCGATGGGACAAGTTCACCCCATTCGCGCCGGCCGCTGCGCCTGAGCCCCGCGTGTGCGTGGGGTCCTGTTCGCATGGATCTTTATGCAACTTGACGAATTGTCGCTTCCCGATAGAGTTGGGCCGGTCGCAGCCGCTAGACCTCGAATTGGTGCATTCGGATTTCACTTGGATTCTAATACAGGCCTTCCTCATGATCGCTGTCTGATTGAGTAACATAGAGCCCCACTTGACGCGCGTGAGTAGGACTTCTGGAAAGAACTCAGTTTGGAGCTGAACGTCTACATCCAATTTTAGCCGAATCGTGGCGGTTAAGAATAACGGGATCACCCTTGGCTACGTCTCTCCGCCCGACCCGAAGGAATAGTCTTTCATCCAGGTCAAACCAGATGGTTCTCTTGTTTTGGATGTGCCCATAGCGCCATCCTTACGGCGGCATATCACTTTATTTCGAATGGGGGTGAGACTTATCAGTATTCTAGCTACTTAACCTCTGATGAGACTTGACGCTAGACTTCTGGGAAGATGGTAGAACAGTCACATCCGTTTTATGGCATACAGAACTTTGGTGACGGTTGCGTCTTCAGATCATGCCATAAAGTTTAGAATTCCCCTGCTTTTCTGAGTTTTATGAGGTGTTAGCCAGGTGATCCATGTCCTTCGGCATAGGGCGGGATGACGAGGTATTCAAAAACTCTGCGCAAGCCCTCTTGTAATACATGGAGGTAAGACATGTCAACTATGGTGCATCGTAGGTCAGACATCCTTGCGAACTGTAACACGTACCTCTGATGGAGTGAGTGTGTGTACTGCTATAAGGTCTTGGCTCTATCCTACTCATTTAACGTCATCCGCACCTTTAGATCGTTTGATTGCGAAGAGACCCAGTTGACGAGAAGGAGCCGTCGGTGTGCTTATTGAAGAACCGTGCCAAGATTAAGGGTTCAGCGTGTTCTAGAGCACTGAGATATGATGTTATTATGGCAGGAATTAATTTTGGAGCGCTTCTTACAGTGGAATGTCGAGTAAATCCGGTTAATAGCTCCTCGTGCTTCGTCCCCCGCTCCTCCATAGTCGACTGCGTGTCTTCAGAATCAGCTGTCCGGGTTCGGATGTTCTTTACCGATCAAAACATACGGGAGGACGATCGCTTTTGAGAATGATGGGAGAATTCG
>WSTV01000264.1:2543-39593 GCA_019632285.1 Tulasnella sp. 332 | reverse complement strand
TTTTTCTGTCCATCTGTCCCCCCTCCCCTCTTATCCTTGTTATTATACGAAAGATGTACACGTTCTGCCAGTTCATCGCGCAAAAAGTAAACCATCGGAGCATCGTTAGGAGTACCCCCGAGCCTCTAGCCTCGTAGTCATCTGACTCTATAGGACTTGCCAAAATATCAGTACTTTGTTTGAACTGGAGACCTTGGGGTTTGGGGGGGCTGACGGGCACTTGCCTCTAGAGGATCGTCAATAGACCGCTGGGAACACTGAGTGACCTAGGTCTCAGGTCAACTGGTTGACTGATATCGCATCATCTATTTCTCCTTTCTCCATCAGACACTATTCTCCATCAGCTCGTACGCCACTCGAATCGTCCCGCTACTTTTACTGCATCTGCGTTATCATCCACCCTCCCTTCCTGGTCAACATCTGCCTTTGCCAGAACAGTTGCTACACTCTCTCGAGCCACGCCTATGGATCTTCTGTAGGTGGCCAGAATGCTTCAGGAAAGACTACAGGAGTCGATGATGGGCAAGATCGACATGTTGTGCAGATGATCGCCCATGCGAGTTTGGATGTGATAGAAGAGACTATGTAACTTAATGGAGCAATGCAGGTTTGCTCCTACATCAGTCCTAGCACATCAATGAACGCTAAAGGATTTCTTGCCTCAGGTACCTCAAATCTCTGGAGAAATTCAATGAGTGGACTGAATCGGCGTTTTGTGACACCTGGAAGTGAGCAACAACACATGCAGACGATGATAAACCCTTTTCATACCGCGCATTCCATTATTAAGAGTCCGACGTTTGACGCGAGGGTCAGGGCCAGTGCCAAAAAGTATTTATGACGATCTTGGTGACCAATGACAAGCATGATTTTGGGATGACATGCAATTGGATGGTTGTACCAGTGTTACAGGAAAGCGTACTCAAAAAGGTACAGTCCCTGTGCATATCCAATCAGAGGAACACCTGGATGTATGAGCTGCTCAAAGGTCCAGGCTAATCACATTGCGCTATGACTGAACTTGCAACGGCTCCTTCCGCTTCAGAGACGGCACCCCAGTTCCATGAACCAAAACAGGGCAACAGCTATGAACACTACATAGAGCAGATATATAAGGTACTTCGAACGTAGAGCAAGAACAAGTAAGACAATTTGAGAGATAATGCGAGGATGACTAGGCCGGGACCTCCGCAGCCGCTTCTTCCGCTAAAGCTTGTTCGTTGATCGCTTCCGCTTCAGCCATAATCGCCTCCTCCCTCGCGGCCACGCGGCCTTTGATTACACGTCGCTCGGCATCCAGCTCTTGATATCTCTCCTGAAGTGCAACCTCTCGGCGTTGCAATCGATCCACCTCCTCGCTCAGACTTTGGACCCTCCTCGGCGCCGCAGCGGCCTCTGCGATGCTCAGCGCCGTAAAGCTCTCCAGATCGATCTGGGTCTTGTTCATCTCCTCGAAAGCGTCCACTAACCGCTTCGAGAGCGTCTGCCAACGGACTTGATATCCAGTTAATAACTTCCCTAACCGCTTCTCGGTCTTGGCCGCTTTGGCTGCTTCATCCGCCATCCGTTCACGATCTTGTTCCAGAAGCATTGCCAAACCTTTTGTCCGCTCCTCGGTCGAGAGACTAGAGGATTCGACCCACGATTTTGTGGATGGGTCGAACGCCATAGTCTTCCGTACCGTAGCCCAGTCGTCACCGCCAACTTCCTCGTCTTTCGCCATAAGGATGATCCCGCGTTTCACTTGGTCCTCATCGGCACCGGGGAATCCAAGGGCAGCAGCGAGCTCGGAATGAATGATACTCTTCGCTTCCGCAAATGCTTCATCATCTGGATGTTCGTATGCAGATTCGGTGGTACCAGGATGACGGGTTCCTGGTAGGGGATGAGCGATTGTGTCATGTTCGATGAGATGGACTACCTCCGCATCTACCAGGTGTCGCGCTTTGGCAAGGGCTGGGTCGTCCTCTGGTATCGTTGAGAGGTCAGCGAGCAGTCGAGTAGTGTCAACCTCAACTGGGCGTGGAAGTCCTCGCTGTACCACAAGACTCCGCCTCGCCAGAGCCTTGCGTTCAGCCTCCTCTTTCCTCCGCTTATTCCGAGCATCGCGCTCTGCTGCATCCTCTTCGGTCATCGTTGCGCCATCCTCATCCTCCTCATCTTCCACTGTCGGCGCCATGCTATCGATGTCCAACTCAAACTCGTTTTTGGGTTTGGGAAGGCTGGCGAACCCGAGTTTGAGTGAGCGCTTGGCGGCATTTTCATGCATACGCTGTTCTCGAGGGGTGTCGCCAATGACGGAACGTGTGCCATCGGCGTTGATGCTGAGGTTGTCCCGTACTGGTGTGCGAAGAGGCGTCATGCCCACAGGAGTCGCTGATGGGTCGAAGGGGCCTCCCTTACCACGTAAGGGAGTGGCGAGTGGGTTAGGCGTGAAAGCGACTTGATGTCTTGGAGTTGCCCCTTCGAAACCTGTTCTCCCTTGAGCATCCGCATGCATCGGTGTGTTTTCCTCTCCGAGCAGCGGTGTCTGTGTCTGTGTCATGTTTCGTAGAGCTAAGACTTCAGCGTGGATGTTGTCCTCTATGGAAATGCAAGTGGAGATGAGTATGGGCACGCTGCAAGTAGGCAAAACAACTTTACCCTGAGGTGCAGTCCTAGGCGTTCTGGCCATCATAGCATGTCCAAGGCCCTCGTACTCTCCAAAGAGCTGAGCACTGGCCTCATTGCCCTCTCCTGCCCCGTCCTTTACTAACAAAGCTCTTGCATTCTCCCCAGCCTGCCCAATCTTCACGATCTCTTCCAGTTCCGCCTCTCCGACCTGCGCTGTAGGTAACACAAGCTTCCTTCGTTTCCCGACCTGCTCTGCCTCTTTGAGTTTTTGTATTTGCGCCTCTCTCGCCGCCACGAATTTGGTTTGATGTGGACCCCCTCCTTCTTTCCCCTCCTGTGCCTTTCGAGCGCGCTTCTTGGCTTCTGCAGCTTCTTCCTCTGGTTTGCGCTTGTTGTCGAGGCGCCGAAGTGTTTGACCGATGGGAGCAGCTTGGGAGCGTGCATTTTCTTCTGATACGTCGTAGAAGCCGGGCGCAGGTTGTTTCTCGAAGGGAATGTCTGCATTGTACTGTAAACGGAAGATAGCGTAAGCGGCAACCAGGAATTCAGAGTCTGGTGATAGGACGTACATCCATGCCTCTTTTCTTGGGCTTGCTCCGCATGCTAAATGTGCTACACGTTAGAAATGATCATTGAAAGGATTGCCACTGAGACTTACATGATACCTGCGGCTTTAAGCTCGCGCTTCTTCTGTAGAACAGCAAGCCGACGAGCCTCCTCTAGCTGACGCTCTCGTGCTTTTCGTTTGGCCTTCTTACCCTGGGTATTGGCAAGACGCGCACGAGCCTCGGACAACATCTCTTTCTCTGAATCACGGGTTCCACGTTCAACAGTCAGTAGTGACGCGGGTAACCATGAGCACGTGCACATACCATCTTCGTCCATGTCAATAGGATCTGGTCTTGCCGGTTTCGTTTCCGGGTCCGGATCAATCTCTCCCGGTCTCAAACGCCTGATGTCGTCTGCGCTGGGTTGTCCTTCCGGGCCTTCCGGACCTCCAAGCCCCAACTCCTTGCTCTCCTTCGCCTCAGCCTCATCCAGTAGCTTTTGATACCGCTCCAAACATTGCGTGGCGGTACGCCCAACAATAGGGGCGATGGTTCGCCATTGGGTCGGCATGAGCTTGGCAAGATGGAGAAGTTTTTCGTCTTCTGTCTGAGTACCATATGTGGGATTTAAGGTGAGGTTAACGAAATAGCGTGTTCTTGGCTGACGCCAAAACTTACCTTTGACCACTCTGTTTTCTTAATAGATGGGTCCAACCATTCATACCACCGCGCCTTGCATTGCTTTGGCGTCTTCCGGACGAGGAGAGAGGATATTCGAGCCCATTGGTTCTTGCCATACTTTGCTATGGCAGCTTTCAGGACCTCGTCTGTAATAGAGATAATGTTAGCGGAGGTGCATGCACCACCAAGATATAGGGGTCTTCACCCTCAGAGTTTTTCCAGCTACGAGGAGGAAAGTGGTTAGCATAGCCAGCAGCCACACGCTATTTAGTAACTAGAAATATCGAACCTGCCACCCTGAGTAAGAAGTAACGATCAGTATGCGGTAATATAACCAGAATATATACCAACATACTTTGATGAGTACCCGAACCATGGTTCGTGAGCAGCGAGTATTATCAGTCTGGGATGTAACGGGATGGTGGTAGATTCTGCAACAACACAGAATATTGCACGAACAAGCAGTCGACGACATTGGAACTACACTCCTCCGACCTTCACGACACCGCCACCTCCTAGCTATCCACTCAACCATGAGTACGTGCTCTCTAAGATATCTGGAATCCATACTCTATGCTTACTCTGGAGCTATATAGGTAAATTACATGAGAATCCCTTTGCGAGCAACGCCAGCTTGGACACGAATCCTTTCGATGACCCGTCAACGAAGCCTTACGGTGTTTCTACTTCCACGCTCGACACTCGCGCTGAGGACCTTGCACGGAGAGAGCGCGAGCTAGCTGCGAGAGAAGCTGAGGTCAACGCTCGCGCAGAGCAGGTTCGAACTCACGGAAAGAATAACTGGCCATTCTGTGAGTTTCATCCATACCCGCCATTGCCGGGAGTGAACCCCATGTCTCCGATGCTGAATGAAAGCACGTACCTTCTTCGTGATTGCGATAGTCTACCCACTTATCTTTCATTCAATTCCCGATGAGATTCCAGAGGCGCACCGGGGTACTATGACACGTTTGTACCAAATATGGCTCGCATTGGGGGTGACATTGATCATCAACTGTGTCGCGTGTCTGTTTGTCTTGATTGCTGGATCTGCCGACGGTGGAAAGGACCTTGGTGGGAGCATCACGTACGTGCAAGGTCCTCGCTAATTTACACATTCACGCACATGCTAAACTACTGCGCTCGACTACAGCTACATTGTCATGATAGACATCCTGTCGTTTTTACTCTGGTATCGACCGATATACAACGGATACATGAAGGTGGGTCTCGATTATTGACCTCACATCGTGACAGATCACTGATGCTGCGCCTGTAACCACAGGAGCAAGCTCTATACTATTGTGAGCGTACCGCAGAAGGACACTTCAATTCACAGTCCCTTAGCTCATATCGACATATGCCGCAGATACCTTCTTCTTCTTCGCTGGTTGGCACTTACTGTTCTCCATCTACATGATCATTGGCATTCCGTCAACGGGCTCAGCAGGGCTAATACAAACTATCCAAGCGTACGCCCAGGGCCACATTGTGGCGGGCATACTAGGCACAATCGCGACTGTTGGATGGGTTCTGCAAGGCGTAGGGCTTGCTTTCTATTACCGTCAGGTAGGGAGATTGGAGTATACACGCCTTACACGAGCTGACTATGAGGGACAATTCAGACGTGGGCTCATCACACTGATGCTGGGCATACTTTCGACAAAGCCAAAGGTCTGTTGTCTCTTTCCCCTCGTCCTTCCACTACCGCCACTTACATACACCGCGTTTTCAGGAGAGCTCACCCAACACGGCGCAAAAGCATATTTCACGCGAGGTTGAGAGGTGATATGTGTGTACAAAACGCGTTGTATAGCTACAGAAGCGAGAGGTTTTTTGCCCCGAAGTCCAGGACTATTTGCCCCCATTCACGTTATCTGTATTGCCCACTCAGAATGTAAACTATCCAGTCTTGTTCGCGTATGCGTAAATATGATTAGAGAATGACATAGGTAGCCTCGAGGACGCCAGCAAAAACGCCAGCAAGGCGATAGGGGCTATATCCGAGGGGCTATACAACCTCTGAATTTTCCTTTTGACTACTCTTCCCAAAACTTGTCTCTCCCAAGCCCACCTTCTACATCCCAGCTTTTATAACCCAAAAAAAAATCGAAAAGTAAGCCGATATAGCGATCTCCAAGAAGACGATGAAGCTCATTCCAGCCACCCACTGCAGAACCCAAAAACCCCAGTCATCTTCACCGCTAAAAACCCTAAAGCAGTAACGACCGACTAACCACATACCCACCGAAAAACAAAAACCATTAGCTTTCTCATATGTCTGAAGTCGCCACTGTCCCCGTTCTCAATGAGCAGCCTGTCCCTCAGGTTGAGCAGCAACAGGCTCCTCAGCAGCCTCCCATGCCTGGTCATATGATGACCCCTCAGTATATGCCTGCACCCGTTCCCGCCCCCGTGGCGAGCTCCATGGGGCCTACCCCTCCTTCCGCCTCTCTGTATGTCGGAGAGCTTGACCCTTCCGTCACGGAGGCCATGCTCTTCGAGATCTTCAACGTACTAGGCCCGGTGGCGAGGTAAAGTCACTTTTGTCAACCAGTTATCTTTTAGCCTCCCCATCTGACGAGACACCTCGTTTTTGCTCAAATAGCATTCGTGTTTGTCGTGACGCTGTAACCCGTCGCTCCCTTGGCTACGCCTACGTGAACTTCTTGAACTCTGTTGACGGTGCGCAAACAATTGTGGTGCAAAGCGGTGCTCAAAGCGGTGCTCATATTCGATTGGCTTCTCTTAGGCGAGCGTGCTCTTGAGACTCTCAATTATTCCTGGATCAAGGGACGCGCCTGGTAAGCGAACACTGGGCCAACCTCATGCTGACTATGGTTCTCATGTCTCCTGCCAAACTATCTGTTGATCCCAGTCGCATCATGTGGTCGCAGCGTGACCCAGCTCTGCGAAAGACCGGACAAGGCAACATCTTTATAAAAAACCTTGATGAAAACATTGACAACAAGGTTTGTCATTCACCAACAGAGGAACGAGAAAATCAGCAATTAAATGTTTTCTGTCGTTTAGTCGCTTCATGACACCTTCGTGGCCTTCGGTAACGTCCTGTCGTGCAAAGTCGCCACCGACGAGACGGGCCAGTCCAAGGGTTACGGTTACGTCCACTACGAGACCGCTGAAGCCGCCGATGCAGCCATCAAGGCTGTCAATGGCATGTTGCTCAACGACAAGAAGGTATACGTTGGACATCACATCTCACGCAAGGTCAGCCTCTCTCGATTTCGATGCTATCGGCTACGACCTGATCTGACGTTTGGCTTCCGCTTAGGAACGTCAATCTAAGATTGACGAGATGAAGTCCCAGTATACAAACCTGTATATCAAGAACTTGGACACCGAGGTCACTGAACCCGAATTCACGGAGCTCTTTGAAAAGTTTGGCCAGATTACCTCTTCGCGCCTTGAACACGATGAAGAGGGGAAGAGCCGCGGCTTTGGGTTTGTCAACTACGAGAAACACGAAGACGCGGCGAAGGCCGTCGAGGAGCTCCACGAAAAGGAGTACAAAGGCAAGGTTCTCTACGTGGCTCGCGCCCAGAAGAAGACTGAGCGTGAGGACGAGCTGAAGAAGACACATGAGGCTGCCAAGACCGAGATGTTGAGCAAGTACCAGGGTGTCAACTTGTATGTAAAGAACATCGATGACGAGTGGGACGACGAGAAGCTGCGCAATGAGTTCGAGGCGTTCGGCAACATCAGTAGCTGCAGGATCATGCGGGATGAGAAGAACGCCTCGAAGGGCTTTGGCTTCGTCTGCTTTACGACCCCGGACGAGGCGACAAAGGCCGTCTCAGAGATGAACAACAAGATGATCGGTACCAAGCCACTCTACGTCTCCCTCGCACAGAGGAAGGAGCACCGGCGCCAGCAGCTCGAGGGCCAGATCGCACAACGCAACCATCTCCGCCTACAACAGGCCGCCGCCGCCGGGATGCCTGTCCCCGGATACATGGGAGCACCACAGATGTACTACCCCGGTCCCGGCTACGGACCTCCACCCGGCGCTCGCCCCGGGATGGGCTACCCTGGTCCCGGCATGATGCCTCCCCGTCCTCGCTACGCTCCACCCGGACAGGGAATGCCCGGCATGCCCATGGGTGGTCCGTATGGGCAAGTCCCTCCTCCCGGCACTGGTTACAACGGTGTTCCAGCTCCCTACGTAGCCCGTCCCCCGCCCAACGGCACAACGCCTCCGGCAGGTGTCCAACAGCGAGCAGTGCCTTCTGCCGGCGCTGGCGCACTGATTCCCACTGTGCCAATGACATCTCGTACAGCGGCTCCGGGACAGATGGCGGCAGCCGAGGCTGGTATTCTCAATGGCGCTCCTCGTCCCCCTCCCGCCGGTGGACCTCAGACTGCGCTGACTCGCGCACCTCCCGCCGGTGCTCCTGCTGGCGGCGCTCGTGCGCAGGCCAGGCCGCCGCAGCCCGCTCGCGGACCGAACACGCCATTGGTGGAGGGGTCAGGTTTGACGGCGGCTGCTCTGGCCGCCGCCTCACCCATGGAGCAGAAGCAGATGCTGGGAGAGGTGATCTACATCAAGATCTTTGCGATTCACCCTGAGCTGGCTGGAAAGATTACGGGTGAGCAATATTGATCCTTTAACTTACCCAAGATACGGTTTCACTGAGACTTGGGTGTCGATTCTCTAGGTATGTTGCTGGAAATGGACAACGCTGAGCTATTGCACTTGCTCGAGAACCAGGAGGCGATGAATCAGAAGCTGATGGAAGCGATTGCTGTGCTGAATGATTTCAGCAGCAAGGAGGGACCTGAAGGCGAGGGCGACTTGGCTGTCGCTGCCTGAGGAGGTAGTGTCTTGGGAGTTCTTCATGTTCTCTTCCATTCTTTTGGTAGATCCATTTTGCATTTGTTGCACTTTCTTTGCAATTTACTTGTGCCGTTTTCTCTTCCTGGCTGATTGAGTCCCGGGCTATAATTGAATATAATTGTGACTCTGTTGACACGGGTCGAGAGAGAGAGAGAGAGAGAGCTCAATTAGAGCGCTGGCAGCGAGTACGCTGACGGTGCGCTTCACTACGAAAAATTTACAATGGCGTCTATGTTAAAGTTGTGGGTCACGGAGGTGCGGTCGTTGGAGCCTCTTAGGGAGGAAGTAGTGCCCACTAAAGGGAGGGACGGGGAGTGAACCACCAGCGCTTTCTGCTACCGATTGCGGTGCTGTCTTTTTGATCTTGCCGCTTTGGAGGAGCATCGAAGAGGTGACACGAGTCGAGTCGCAGAGTAATGGAATGAATTCCTCAGGCAGATTGTCCAAAAATCTGACTGAGACGTGATCGCCTGGGTTCACGAAGCAAACCACCCCCACAAAAAGGACTATCTTTGTATGTTGATCCAGCTGTGACAGGGGGATAAGAGCATATACCTCCACTTGCCATCACATTCCACGAGTAGTCCAACGACCGGGATAGCTTTTTCGGAAGTGCTCGCGGATTTTTCACCAGGATAGTGACCTGTCACACTCCAGAAACTTACAGCACTTTTGGACCCCAGCACAATGAGAGAGTAGAAAGCGATGCATCCAACCATGAAGTAAGAAATACATAAGTTATATGAAAGAGTTGACTACTCCGACCAGTTCAGTTCCCCTCTGCGCGAATTGATATGCTGACATCCAAGCCGGGAATAGGCCCCTTCCCAACCTCATCCAATACAGCTTTGAACTCGTAGATACCGTAATCGACAAAGCACACTCCAATCTCCGTTTGGACTGAAGCAGATGGCTCGATGGTTCCGAGAGAGATCTGATTCGGCGAACCGTCAAAAAGGGCACTATCGAGTATCAAAAGATTTGACGGAACATAGGTCAAGGTGAGGTTCAGAGGAGATGCTGCAACACCAAGAAGTCGTTAGTCAATAAACTCAGCTCATACCTACGGCAGAATGACGTACCAGATGCGTTCCTGACGTTCGCCTGGAGATACAAGAAGCTTTGGGCTTGTGCAATGTAATGTGATCCTCGCTTCATAAGCTTAGTGTCCTCGTCTGCTGAGACTAAGGACAGGTCAACGTGGCACGGCGTAATTCGCAACGCTTCCAACATTGCCCCGGTCAGGCGTAAGGAACGGAGCGAAAGTTCTCCACGTCTCATGCTGCCTGGCTGGAGATATTATTGAGTTATGCAACCAAAAACAAGTTAAGCAAATGTGCTTACTTCAACCCACGAGGCCATCATATGTTTGAGAAGATGTTCTCTGTACCAGAAAATCTCTCTCTGAGCCTGTTCCTCGCTGGGGGTCATTTTGGATTTCGACACCACAAACTGCCGTTCGGATAACGTTGGGATGGACTGTGATGTGACTTCAGACGGCAGAGAGAATCTCCGAAGTGGTATGATCATACTGCAGGCCCTGGATCTCAGTAAATGTTCCGCGAGAGCAGTTCTTGTGGCCTTCCTTACCGAGAGACCGTCCCAGGACCTGTCAATCGTGACGTCGATGCCTGTGTCGCGCCTGCTTCGGAACCATTAGAACAAATCTCGAGCATACACTTCTTTAGCCCTCCTACCTTCCGCTTCCCTGGTAATCGTGACTTGGAAGGGTGTGTTGTGGTTATTGTGCACGTCGATGGAGAATAAACACCAGTCTGTCCCTTCAACAACCCCCAAAAGCTCCCGAGAGACGTCTTGCTGATTTAACGATGATCCAAGTGTGTTTCCGGCTCCTTTCATGTGCCAATGCGGCACAATATCCATCGAGCGACAATTCAATACTGAGTAGACCGTAATATCGATTGGGTATACAATCTGCCTGGTCTGAAAGACTTCCAAAGCGGTTTCTGAAGGACGTCGAGCGTACGAATACGATAGATGGATGGTCGCGTCAGAACTGAAGCGTAAGACCTTCTTAAATGAATTGCGTTCCGTAAAGTGTAAGTCGATACCCGACTCACCAGCCTACTTTGCCAAGACACGTCACAGCTACTCCATAGTTCCTTCCAGGCTCAATGTGATGATCATGGCCGCCATCCCAAGTGAGCACAGGGCGGTTTATTAGATCGTACTCTGTTTCATATACTTCCTCTACCGAAAGATCGCCCTCGGCCAAGGCGTGCTGAGCAACTGGTACGGTCGAGTCATCAAAAGTAAGCTTAAGGAAGTCTGTTGGTAGGCTGGAGACATTTTCCAGAGCCAAACGTATGATAGTTCTGCAGAGAATAACAAATCCGTCAGCACCGATCAACTCGTAGGTAGAAGTGAGTCCACACACGTCTCTCCCTCATATAACGTTAGGGCTCCGTGCGTCAAAGTTGATCTTCGCACTTTCAATAACGGCTGCGCCTCAACAACCTTGCATGTTAAGAACGCGGGTGTGATCTTGAACGCCACTTTCGGCTTCTCCGAGCCTATACTCATTCGTTTCTGGCTACTTCTGTAGGGATCTCTCGCATCCAGTCCTGTGTACTTGATGCGACCAACCTCCATGTTCAGTGCGCTCCGTCGCTTCTCTACACGAGCGTCTTCTTCGTTGGAGTTGATGGGCAATAGGAACTCCCGAACAATCCCGCCTGATAGCTGTGCTTTTATGCCTCGTATAGTCAGGGTGCCAACTTCGGATGCGATTCCAGATAGATGGACAATGCGAAAGGACTCGGAAGGAATCATCGCAGCTATGCCCGGAGATCGAAACTCTAGCCCTGACGTGCTATGAAGTGGATGTGGGATCAGATATCAAAAACCGTATAAAGCGGAATGATATTCACCTTATGGACAGACTCTGGATGTCCAGATCGAAAGAAAACGGGTTGTAGAGCGTGAGTGCGATGTCAACAGGTTCATGTTGTACGACAAGTGCCTAAAATATTGTGCGTGTCAGTAAAGGGCTAGAAACAACAGGAAGATATTCCATTCTGTTACCTGCTTTGCGAGGGTAGCTTTCAATCGGGGGTTATAAATGAAAGGATCGTTTCGTCCACTGACGACGTTGAGTGATGAGGAGGAAGGGGGTTCGAGGTCCTGCATGGGGTGTTCGATTGGAAGTCGAACGAGCGGTAATCTGTGAGACGCTCATCAACATACGTCTCCCAAATAGGAGACTGACCACGTACGTAGTGACCTCCAAACTGAGCACAGGTCGCCCCGCCCAGTAATCAACTCTGCGGTCGTCTCCTCTCCGTCGAGTAGTAGCGAGCGCCTTCGCCGACGTTGTGTACAAGTAAGATTGTTCGATCGAGGACAGATCGGCATACATAGCCTGAAGGGTGGAGAGAGAGAACTGAGTCACAGCGGGGTAGTCTGCCAAGTTAGTCTATTCAGCAAGACGATTATATCACACTCAAAAGTTGGAATGTATCATACCTGGAAGCGCTTCCGCTATCGCGACCGCTTCCCTCACGACGCCTAATTGCAAATCTGGCCAACCGAACCTATCCACATCGTCTACTGCATCTAATGGCGACGCACCCCCTGCCTCGGCTTCATCATCAGACTTCTCAGCAGCTGCCATCTCATTAACTTCCACGATCCCAACTTTCGCCAAGTCAACACCGTATATCCCACAGACATATCGAACCAACTTCAACACGCTCTCGTTCCCGGCGTCATTCACGTTTGCTCGAGCGACGACGTTTCCTCCTACACTACCAGTCTTCCGCTTCAAAGAGTCAAACGCGGAAGGGGCGGATGGAAGCTCTGTGCCAGTGATTCCCAGTCCAGCAGACCCGTTACTCATTGTCCGGGAAGCCTCCTCGCGTGCGTTAATCAGCATGTCCATGACCGAGGCAAGAACCTCTCTCAAGACGAACGCCTCCTTTCGCTTGAACCCCAAGCAAGAATACGTGGCTGCAATCGCGTTCAATACATGTAGTCGATCCAATGGCTGCAGGTGCATGATATGCGGCCCATGGGCTTGCGAGATCGTGCCTGAAATAGTGGTGCGGTTGAGTGTCGTGACCGTCGATAATCGGTACATGTGAGCATCAGATACGAGGTCCGCTGTGAATGACTCGGGTCGACCGGGATGCAACATGCTCCGCAATGCTGCGGGACCCCAGCCTTTGTCTCCCCAGATCGCCATAAGGAAATTGGTATGCCTCAGAACGCTGTGTGAGTATAAAAGGCTCAAAGAGCTCAGTTCTCCTTCGGGTGGAAAGCTCGATGACGTGGGTGAGGTCATTATCGAGGTGGGGGTGGGTGTCGCTCGAGCATATAGTTGAACGGCCTGGTTGAGTCGCTCAGAGATATCCATCCAAGGCTGCTTTGAGCTGACATGGCCAGACTGCTACAGAATCCCACCAAACGGAAGGCGAAAACATGCGAAAAGAAAGAACTTGAATTTCAATGTCATAGCTTACAATGAGAGAGTGCTGACTAACCGCACCATCTCCTGTAGACCACGCATCAAGAACCTCTGCGACACACATCCCTTCAATAGCAGAGGCGTGCCATATGACATCATGTGAGCCTCTAAGCATCGGAAGCGATTCGATATACCTTCGAAAGCACCATAAGCCCGCGGGTTCATGTAGGGCGTGATGGAAAAACGTACCACTGCACAGCATCAGCCGTCCTCCCTGCCAATAGATATAAATCTCCCATGATCTTGCTCAATCGCCCAGTGGAGGACGACGGTCCAGTGGACACTGTTTTCTTCGTCGCGGTCCCAGGTCGCGAATTAATCATAGACACGCGGTTGAGCTGACCCACTGTGGATGATCTTTTCGGCGTAGGCCATATAGCACCGTTCAATGAAGGAGGGCTTCCCATGTTGCTTGACTCCCTAAGAGAGCTCAGGGCGCTGAAGCTTGAGGTAGCTGATATAGCCGGGGAAGAAGATCGATTTCGTGGGTCAAAAATGTCCGTTCCATTTGCCACCGACGACTGAGCCAGGACGGGGAACATCCTGTTGTTCAGCGCCTCCAAGCTAGCGGGAGATTCAAGTGCTTGGGCCTGAAATTATGGGATGAGTGAAGATAATCGAGATGATCATGTCATTTGATGAGCTCACCATTCCAGCGAAGTAACACAAGATGTCTCCACACATCTGGGAGATGAGTGTCCCAACGTAGACCTCTTTGTGGCCCATGAGGCCTGGTATGACGATTATGTCGGAGGTAGTCGACCCGAGACTGGAACTCCCTGACCTCCCGCTCTCGAATGCATAGCATTTCGTAGCAAACGGAAAGGGAGATCCTGCCGGGAAGTACTCGCTAATAGTAGCTTTGAACTCGGTGGACATGGTGTCCATGATTGCCTCGTCCGAATATTCTGCTATACCAATGACTCCCAATGGGAAGTGAGAGGGGCGAAATAGGGCAAGAGGCGCATGCCATTCTGGTGGTGGGTGCGTAGGATAGCTGAGGTGAAGATTGCCGGCGAGGAGTGGCGGCCCGAGGAATCGGTCTTTTGAGAGTAAGAATAAATTACGAGACTATTTGCTCAAATGTCCCAGGTCTCAGGCTCACTTTTCTCTTCTCGCGTTTCTGGTGGTATCTCATCCAGACGGATATGCTCGAAGGACCGGATAATGCTGGCCCATTGCTCAAAGGCCTCGTTGCTTATATTGCCTATTGGTATTAGAAGTATTCTTATCTGCGCGAGAGAGGCAAAGGGAGTGCCATCCATCCGGTTCTCTCGGAGGTAGCAATGGGGAGAGGTCGGTGATATTATGCGGGCGGAGGGGTCAGTCAAGATGTCAAGGACCGCAACCCCGACGGGGACCTGGGTGTCGCATTCTTGCTATTCTTCTCCACGTTGCCATTTTGCTCATTCTGAAGACTACACCCAGACACTTTAGTCTATACACACTCTTCATACAGGCTCTGAAAAAATCTTCAAGATGGTATGTAGCCTGCATATTCAATTACCCTAAAGCTACTCAAAGCACTTGAAACTTTCAGGGATTAGCAGACAAGGCTCTCGGCACTATGATGCTACTTGTAGCATCCATAGTCTTTGTATACTACACCATATGGGCTCTGATAACTGTGAGATTTCCCCTCCTGTGTGCCTATCCTTCTTTAGTGTCCTGTGACATCTGACATCGAAATCGCGTCGCATCGAAAAAATACAGCCATTCTTCCCAATCGACCATGCCTTGCAAGGCTTGTTTCCTCCAAGAGAATGGGCCGTCAGGATACCGGCTTTTATCCTCGTGGTTGGTTTGGCCGCAGTGGGATCTTTCGTTGGGCTTGTCGCGGCCAAAGAGGGCAGGAAACGAAAAGCGAAGGCGGCTGTCAAGTCAGCTTAGACGCTGTACCCATCCATCTCTACACTACCTTCAACACTCGTGGCTGTAATTTCCGCTGGGCTTTTGTGTCTACTATATATGTGTTGCAATTGGTTGGCGATGGGTGCCTCGTGAAGTTACACGTAGAACGAACATATGCCGTCATGGAATGGAAGTCGCCGGTTCGCGTTCAGCAACCGCACTCCATACACCATGGCAGATCCAGATAGCATCCTTTTGAAGCTCGAGGACCTTTCTGTCACTTTCAAGCCTGGCCATCCGATATTTAGTGGCGTCAACTTGACTATAAACGAGGGCGACATTGTGGCCGTAGTGGGGAAGAGTGGCGGCGGGTCAGTTGTTTGAGGGGAAAACATGAATATTGCAGCACGCCAAGCTACTGTACTGACATCCCCACACTCTTAGGAAGACAACATTGGTAAAGTGTATCTCCCATATGAATGTTTACGGGGGGCGGGTCCTGCTCTATGGCAAGTGAGTGTGGTCACCCATCTGTGGTGACAATTTCGTCTATTGCCTTTCGGGGTTTCTCAAAATGATTGTTAGGAAGCCGCAAGACTATGGCATACCAATCTTCCGTACCAAAGTTCTTTATGTACCCCAACGGCCATCCCTGCTTCCTTCAACCCCCCGAGTATTCCTCCAAAGAATCGAAGGGTACGCCGCGCGCAAACAGGACAAGGATAATGAGGAGGCCGCGATAGAACTTGGACGGGAATGGTCACTGGAAGATGAGATCTGGGACCGGCCTTGGACCAGCTTGAGTGGAGGCGAAGCTCAAAGGACGTTCTTGGCGATTGCGTGCACGCTGAAGAACACCGAGGTTTTACTTCTGGACGGTGGGTTTATGCCCATGCTCTTCTTTCCATATATCGGCTTCCCGCTTTATGATGAAATTTATCTATCTAGAACCAACGTCGGCGCTGGATGCAACGACCGTGAAAACGGTCGAGACGCATCTGTGTTCGCTTCCTGGATCGACCGACTCGTCCATTAAAGCCATCATTTGGATTACCCGTAAGTCAGAACCCTCTCAATGGTCTCAGCGTATGGCACTTAATCAGAGAAATACCTGCGCTATCAGATTCTGATGATCAGACACATCGGGCTACACGGTTGATCCATGTCGGAGATGGCGGGATCAAGGAGGATGTAATTCCCGAAGGGGCTTAGACAGCCCACTGCGGCATGCGCAAAGGCATTTCACATAGACATATTCATTCAGGATGCTTTGCTTTCAATCGCTTTGGAGCTATCGTTCTCACTTCGTCGCTTCAGCGGGAGCTGGCTCGCTGTGACCCTGGCACTTGTCTTCCTCCTTCACACTGGCCATGACCTATCCCGAGAGTGCTATAGTCAGTGGAATGCATCTCAAGCAGATGCTATGATTGCAATCAACCTGTTCAACGTGCTTTCCGCAACCCTTTGTGAGGTTCCTCGTCAGCTGATAGCTAGGACCGATGGTGGTTGACGTCTGGGGTCACTCACCTGCCAAGTTGTTTTTCCGCATTCTTTACACTTGACTGCGCTTGAAACCATTTCGCAGTCAAATAAAAATGTACAACTATTGCCCTATTACTCACAAGCACATGATTTAAGATTCGGTGGTTACGATGATGGTAGGTGATTGTGGTGGGATCAATTATTCTCAACAAGTCGCCGCTCGTGCCTGAATCCCTAGTCCATAACAGCATCTGCTCACCACAGCTTGGACGAATGAAGCTCTCCTTCTCGCTCGGAAACAAGGCCAAGCCAAGCATTGGCCAAGCCCCTTCACTCAGGAAACCTGCTGCCTTTGGTGCTCTGGACGATGATGATACGACTGCAGATGCCATGCCCGCAGCATCTTCCAGCAAGAAGCGTCAGGCGGCAATTCCGGTGGTCACTAGCTCCTCTTGGCGAGGCGGAAAGAGGAAGAATATGGGTACAGATCCTTCCGTCAGCCAGTATGATGAAGTCTATGATGAGATGAAGGAAGCGGAGACTCGGGCTAAGGCAGGGAAGGAGGAGGACGGGAAGGAGAGGAAGGCGAGCTCCTAATTTCGAATGCACAGGCGAATGAGGCTACTTACTCTGAGGGAATGACCTATATAGCCCAAATACATGGAGAAGCTACTACAGTCTGCAGAGACGCGCAAATTGGACTTTGTTAGAGCGGAGGAGAAGCTCATTCAGCGAGAACGAGAGCAAGAGGGTGAAGAATTTGCGGACAAGGATAAGTTCGTGACACCTGCATACAAGGCGCAGATGGAGGAAGTGCGAAAAGCCGAAGAGGAAGAAAAGAAGCGCGAAGGTAAGATTGGTTATCCTTTTAGTTTCAAGAGAGCTGCTCAGCAGTGCTGATATGTCACCATTTCTCTATCTCAGAGGCAGAAGCGAAGAAACGTAAAGGCGCACCCGGACTAGCGACTTTCTTTCGAGAGTACCTTCAAAATGCCTCCGATCAACGGACAGCAACCGTCGCTGCTACCCAAGCCGCCCCCGAAGTCCATACAAACCTTAAGATTGTGCGGCCACTCAAGGTAGCTCCTGATCCAGATTCGGTATTTAAAGCACCCGAGGAGTCCGACAGCGATAAAATACGAAAAGCGCAGGTGGAGGGAAAAGAGGTGGATGTCAACGACGATGGAGAGCTGGTGGACAAGCGGGAACTGCTCTCGGCAGGGCTGAACCTATCGGCACCAAATACACGGAGGCTTGGGCCTGGAGCAAAGTCGTTCAGGAAGACAGAAGGAGAGGAGCATGTGCATCGAGCGGCGGGGAGTGCGGCGAGTCGGCATGAGATTCGTGCGAGGCAGCAGAAGGAGTTGGAGAGGCAGTATCAAGAGGAGCAGGAACGGATCGCGGCCCAGCAGGTGCAGGAAGCAGAGGAAGAGAGGCAGCGGCAGATCAAGCGAAAGAACACCGAAACCGACGTGATGAGCGCGAGGGAGCGGTACTTGGAGAGGAAACGACGGAAACTCGAGGAAGACCAAGCCGTTATTGCACCTTAAGTTACTTGACATATCATCTCTTAGCGCATTGCATTGATTCTCATTCTCATCAATCATCAATCATACCACCTCGTTGTGGATCAAGGTGGTGCGCCGTCTCCATGAGTTTCTTGACCTTGATCCACTCCTACAGGATTCAACCATAATGAAGTCAGCAATGACGCACCATAATCGTTCCCGGAAGACTCACAGCTTGGATGATCCCTCGGTCATCTAGCCATTGCATCACTTCATCTGCATTGTGAACGTCTTGAGGTTTTTCAATTCTAGCACCCCATAAGATCTTCAGTGATCCTTTATTGCTGTTGCGTTCATGCAATGCATCGACTTCTGTCCGAAGGGCTTCGAACAAGGCGTACTAGGTGAGGTGCAAGTCAGCTGTTGTCGATGCTATAGGAGGAATAAGTAGCGTACCTGCCAGTGCGTAAACCTATGGTATACCCTGGCTCGTTGGGCACAGAATCGACCAAGGTGGAACTCTTTGCCATTTACACTCTCGGTTTCTGATCCATCATCCTCACTTTCGCTATCTTGTTCGTCATGCTGTTGGTAATGACTACTGTCACTTGATAATCTCCCAACCAAGCAGGAAGAGGTACACTACCTGGAAAGAAGCCTTGGAGTAGGGGCTCCCAGAGACCCGTCCTAAGAACTTCGACAGGCGACCCCCGATGTGACAGGCATCACATTGCGGCACAACTGTGCTGAGGTCCGACAATTCGAACTCAGGGAATGTGTTCAGGGCTTTTGTAAAGTTCTCTTTCCAAACGGAAGATCGGACAAGCGAGTCCTTGATCGCCCCAAGCTTACGTTCCAGGGCATTGAGAGATACGGTAAAATACTCCCCTGAACAGAAATTGTGTCAAATTCTTTCTCTCGGGTTCGGAGCAAATGGAATAGTTCATACTTCCACCAGCCTTTCGCATAAAACTTTCTCGGTCATCTGGCTCTTCGACGGCAAGATGAACGAAGAGTTGGCCTGTAGTTTTGCTGGGGGTCAGTTCAAACCCGCCAAGCTTGCAACCTAGACGTACAGACGACTTTGAAGTGGATGCTCAGATCTTGATGGGATTGCCTCGAATATTGTGCAGGGAGCTCAATTGAAAGGTCTTCGTCGTCCTCCACAATGAAGGAATCATCCACTTCTTCTATTTCGACATCGGGCAGATCCTCACCGTCAGGCCTAGCTAGACGGAAGGGGCCAGATGGATCGTCTTCTGCTCCTGACGATTCCTCACTCGAGTCCTCGATAATCTCGGGTCCCGGCGTTGGTGTGACACCCTTTCGACGTTCTGTAAAATAAATCTAGCAGTTAGCACCTGATACATTGCTTTAAGGCAAGGAAGTCATTACTTTTCAATGCTTCCAACTTGTTAGAGAATACAGACTGCTTAGATGGACCACGCAGCCGTTTTTCGATTATCCCTTTGATGACAGCAGCAGGTGTTCATGGCATCAGCATCCTGGGGTCTGAAGCGCAAAATGCCTTACGTTCGCTCTCCACGCCGTCTAGCGGATCATCGTCATCCTCAGAAGAGTGCCTCCTAGCCTTCCCTCTGACCAATCGCCGACGCGTTGGGCGTTCTGCTTCATCGTCGGACTCAGCTAGGGCGCGTTTCTTGCCCTTCCGCGCAACAAGTTTTGTGAGAGGAACTAAGTCATCTTCGCTCCCGTCTGAGAGTTTGGAGCCTGAGTCAGATGAAGGAGGGGTTTCAGGCGCTCGTTGCCGTTGCGACAGTTTGTCCTTTCGCCACTGTGGGGAGAGTGGTGCGAGCTCCGACTCGGAGTCGTCCTGAATGGCTTGAGGTTTCTCAAAATCAATGTCGCGAATATCACTATCATTATCAGAGAGGTCGGAGTCGTCCGATGGGATTGGAGATTGTTTGCGTCTGACTGATTCCCTTGGCAAACTAACTTGAGCGGTTCGGGTTGCACTACTCGTTGACGGGCCCCTAACTCTGCGCAGCACCTGAACTGATTTCGCTTTCCCCTTTTGAGGCGAGCTGGATGATCCATTGAGCATTTCATCAAGAGTCTGTTGACGAGGCATGCCAGATGTACTGGGTGATGGAAGCGGGTGAAGATCAGACGCGTTGCAATTATTTATGCATTCTTCAATTTCAATTTCACCCAAGCGACCACACAACCCTTGGCTCTCCTCACAGCTACTCTACGATCTCATTTGATATCGAGGCGAGCTCTAGCTACGATAACCTCGTGACTAGAATGCAACTGGACTCATCCAGCTCATCGACACCTGCACGATCTGTCCCCCAATTGAGACTGCAAACCGATGCTTCAATCACATCACCACATGGCCGCAATACAGAAAACGATCTCTCAGCCCTTGGATACAGCTTACAGCCAGCATCTCCTCTTTACTTGGACCCACATTCTCCGGTAGCCAAAACGTTTCAGGCTGCAAAGGTCCACCCCAAGAACAATGAGTTTCGCAAGGTCATCGGCATCTTGCTGAACAATCTTCACAAACGGAAGCGGCCGCCACCAATCTACGACGACCTCCGTACCCCCACTGAACGGCGAGACCCGAGCAAAGTCGGCGTAGCGTTGGATGCCATAAAGGGAGCCGTCAGGCTGGGAAGGAAAGCGCCCAGGAGTGACGTACAATCTTCGATGATGGAAGATTCTGACAGCGAAGATGACGCCAAAGACGATGATAGTTACTCAACGGATGCAACTGTCGAATCGTTGTCTCAACTCCGGGATGTCTTGATTCTGGCTGAAAGGCTGGGATGGAACATCATGTCCGGGTCAGTCAATTCCCGGGCCAACTGTGTCGCAGAAGCCTACTCACCTAACGGTGTGTCAGACCAGGCGTCACCGTTGAGGATGAAGCCCCTTCTCCACGTACCAAAGTCAAACGACGTCGGCAAGGCCTTCTTCGCTCCGAATCGAAGGAAAATCGTCGCTCAAAGAACACCGATACACTAGAGGAATGCATCGAGCTGCTGGCCGAAATCATTTCGGAGGACTGTCGCTTCCGCGTGCGGACAGTTCGACCAGCGAGACCTCCGAATGCTCTGCAATCTGTATGCTTGGACTTCGCGCAATGCTTGATCACCAACCAAATACACAATCCGGCCAACCTCATGAGGATCGGAATAGCCATCATACCAGCTTTCGTGTCGTTTGAAAAAGAATTGCATTCGCGCCTCTTGCGGTTCTTTGAAGAGAGTGTCCTGAGAGGCATGCTTGAGGGCTTGATGACAGCCCGCGGCACCACCAAAGGCTCTCGTAAGCAGCTCGCTGAATGGGTTTAGAAAACTAGTAAACTGAACGAAATTTCGGTCACCTTAGTCACGTCGCTCGCTACCCAGCCGTTGATGAGTCGAGCAGCCGCTGCGGGGGTTCCTGTTTTGAGGATCGACGAGCCAAAAGAAAACGGAAGGGTCGAAGAAGCAGGATGGGCCCCTTGGACTCTACCCGGTCGCCCATCGCGGACTGTCGTCAGTACATCCGCACCAAGTCAAGACCTTCACATATACCAGCTCTCAGCGCCCATCGGCCCCCTCCTCTGTGCCGTCCTCGAGAACATAGCATGGACGTCCGTTCGAATGGATACCAACTATCGGTTGCACCGATTGGTCGAGCTCATCGCGAACGCCAAGCCCGACGCGTACTTGGACCTCTTGGAGATTATCGCGTACCATACAAGGGAGGTACGATACACAGCTCTCAGTATCCTCGGGTCCTTCTGGCCTTCAGCCATCGGTCATGCATTCGTGGGCAAGGCACTACCTATCGTGTCGTACGAGCGGGACATCGCGCTGCGGAGTGGGAAGAGCTCACTGGACGAATGCGCGTACTCTCATCAGTTCCTTCTCTGGATCTTTCCTGCCGTGGATGCAGGTTCTGAAGAAAGTCACCGTCCTCCGAAATCATCTTCGGCTGGCAGCGCCCACCAACGAATCTGCGACGCCTGCTCCCAGTGGCTTGAAGGTTTTGGCCTTCTCTGCACCGGATGCATGTCTACCGTTCACACTCAATGCTATGATGACCCGCAAGGACAATACTTTATCCCGTACCCTCTGATAGACGATTCCAGCAAACAAAGAGTGGCCGTTCCAAAGTTCTCGCGAATACTCCCACATCGGCGAGTGCAGAGACTGGACGGCGCCATCGTCCTGGGACACCGGTTTCACAGGGTCAATGTGTTCACGTTGGCCCCGTGTATTGTGTGTGGACTGCCACTTTGGGGATGTGCCGCGCAGGCAATGGAGTGCCAGGAGTGTCAACATTTTGTCCATCCAAAGTGTTCGGCATCATCTTCACTGCGCCCATGTGGAAAGTACCGATTGTCATCTGCTCTCTTTACCATCGGCTGGAATGTCTTGCGGACGACATTCTTGGAGCATTATCGCGGGATCCTTTTCACAGAAGAGAGCATCGTCGGGAGATCGCGGGAAGAGGTTTCGGTTTGTTACGGCATTCTCTCTATCCAACTCGAGATCCTCCGTAACGGCATCAAGTCCTCTACCATCATCCCTACTGGCAAAGCGCCGAGCCAAAGGTCTGGAGCCGCCGTAGAAGTAGATGATCCGTGGGAGATCCATGCAGTTGTTGATCTGTATGAGAGATGCCTACTCTCGGATCAACTGACCAGCTCAGAGACTCTGGAGGAGTATCGACAGATGTCAGCTCCACTCACCCAACCGTCGAGTCATGTCGCAGAATCCATACTCTTTGAATGGCCACTGTTGAGCTATCTGACTGCTCTGATTAAGTCTCCACAAAAACTCTCCCCACAGCCCAACGGAACGAGTGACTTCCTCACGGTCAACCTCAACGAAGAAACTGGACCAATGGGAGAAGAGTTAGGTCATCCATTCGAGATGACGTCGCTGTCGCACATGAGAGATGTATTGGCACTAGAATTCAAGATGCCTCATGATCCCACGGCCAAGCACCTCCTCTCGCATCTCCACCACGCAGGTTTCTTCCGCCAGCTAGACCAACGCGCCGATCTATTCCCAGCTGATGACCCATCAGAGATCATTTGCGTATTCCCGCTACCATTGATCATCGACTACTCTACGAATGTGGAAACATTAGTCTCCGCAATCGATGTCTGTTTACAAGATCTGGATATTACTGTCAACGAGATCGCCTTCTTGTGGCTGACAAAGCGGTGCTGGCCTGACGGCATGGCTTCAGATTATGCCTTGCACAGGCTGGCCGGTTTGGTTGTGTCATGGATAGTGTCAGAGGTAGGTTCGTTTAATGACCTTGATTGAAACATTCTAACGTGATCTTTCAAGGATGACCGCCTCCTTCGAACAGCAAAAGATTTCGTGACTCGGAGAATACCCGTTCCTGGCGTTCGGTCCCCTAATGACGTGTCGCCGTGGCCCACATCATTCTCTGCTCGGTCCAATGCTGCAACAAGCTCCACAACGGGCGGCAGCGATTATCGAGCGTGTCGCAAGGAGCTTTTGCAGCGGTACTGCTTTGGCTGGCTATTGGCTCTGCACAATCAGGATGCAGAGCTGTTTTCAAAGGCGATATACGACTCGGCTGTTGAGCTCGCCGAAGATGAAAGCGAGGAAAGCCTAATCGATACTCTAATCATGACATCGGATAACATCCTCGGCACAGTAAGAGGAGATCATTTATCCTTGGCACCCAGCAGCCACTCACACGATACGATCGGTTGTAGGGAAAACAGATAGCGAGTGGAGATCGCACGCTGCGGAATATCCAGAAAGTCTTTCAACATGGCGTAATGTTCTCTGCTGTCAAGAGTGTGATTGCTGCTTGGCTCGACCTCGCAGCACAGACCATTTCAGACCAAACTGTGAGTAGGGCAAGGCGATGCATAAAACTGTACTCATCCCAAATCTAGGTCACGGCTTTTCCATCGCTACGACGGCTTAATGATAGGCCGACATCAGCTGTTCTCCGAGCGTCGGTGATAGACTCCCTCAAAACATCTAACATTGGGACGTCCCTCGATGTAGAATGTTGGCGCGTGCTGCTTGACACCGCTTCTGGCGATCTGCAGGACGTCCTTCGTGCTATGAAGTGGCTCCGTGTCCTTGCGCAATCGTCTGTCGAGGTCCCTCAAGCAGCTCTTCTACAACTAGCCACACGAGCGCAACACTCGGATATTCCGTTCTCCACCCATGTAATCATTGCGGAAGCCATTTTTTGCACCGCTTGGATCGGATCACTAGGGCGTCATGACTTGATCGCCATCTTATCTCATCTCAACGGACGACATGCAACATATATCTCGGCGAAAGGCAGGGATCCAGGTCATCAGAAGACAATGTACGCTATTCACTACGCTCAAACGATGGCAGTATCTGATATTATGTCTCGTAGAGTTGCGTTTGTTCAGCTCACCTTGGCAGCTAGTCTATTATTATATGGATTCGATAGAAGTCAAGTCACATTACTAGAATTCGTGGAGGAAAAATATGTCTCAGGACTTGTCGTTCCTAGGTCAGCCAAATTTAGAGTCATTTGCAGAACGCCCTCATTAACATTGGATTCTAGACAACGGGCCCGCGGAACCATATCAAGGACCTTGGGCGTTGACAGCGAGCTGGTACAGACAGTAGGACGATACGTCACCGAGGGCATTCCAGCAATAGCCACAATTGCAGCGAAGTTCATCTGCATTCTCTTCGGGCAACCTTCGCTCATGGCACCAGAAGCTGCCAGTCGCTTTCTGATCAGTGGTGGACATAGTGTATATGAAAGGTATGCTCCTATGAAAAGAATACCGCCTCGTCTAAGCCAGTTCACTTGTATAGCATCTGGGCTATATACGAACTTCAAGACCGGACACTTGAACTTCATCGCTCACGACTACTGATCCAGCTGTTGACCACATCACCGGAAAGCTTTGGTGATATTCTCGCCAGGACCTTTCAACCACAAACTCCCTGGAAGCAACGGTTAGCTTTATTCAATATCCCGGGTAAGCCGGCGCTGACCCATAAGCAGGTTCCAAGCAATACATCGGTTATTCACAATGATCGTCGAGTTCAACGATCCGAAGGTTCTCGTTGAAGGCTCGAAGTTTGCGGTCCTTCCGATATTCGCGTACTTCTTCAAGGCGATGTGGGAAGATAAGAGCGTAAGTCTAGCTCACTAGCTGCGTTCTGACTTCTGCAACTTATGAAGGACCGCAGGAAGAGGTCAGATTGTCAGTCAGGACACTGGCCCGCACCCTACTTCCCGCACATCTCACCACGATATCATCGTGCTGGGATGAAACTTTCGCTCGTTCTGATCCCTCCAACCGTTTGGAGATGGTGTTGTTCCTGCTTCAGCTCTCGCCGCACTTTCCTCTATGGGAAGGTGAGATCTTAAAACTGCTCGCGCTGTGTCTCACAGACTGAGTTTTGTATTAGTTTTGTCATGGCACTCGATTTTAGAGTCCATGTTGAAAGACGATATAGCTCGACAAGAGACGAATGTAACTTCAGAGAGCGGATCAGATGAGGCCAAGCTAAGAGTATGTGCACCACTTTGATATCTCTATAATAGAACATTCCTGACGAGGACGGGTAGGTGGCGTTGATAAACCTGTGCCTTGAAATGATCGGGAACGGCATTGCGATCGATCTTTATACGCTCATGAAGGTCAAACATAACTTAGCTCTGGTATTGGGATTTTTGGATGCAGAATTGCTGCAAAGCGCGGACGGCGGTCGTTATGTTCGCCTCGGTAGGACTGGGGATATCGCGTCGAACAGCTACGTTTGCCTGTCCAGCTTAGTCAGGGCACTGGATGCGCCCACTGTCATGAACCTTTCTCCGACCGCGATTGGACTGGCCTCGGCGCCAGAATCTACGCCACCATGCTTTACTGGTGCCGTCTTCATCGACTTGGCGCTGTCGATCATTAGCAGCGTGGATATTCGTTCTCTTCCATATCTCCACGCCCGTTCAGTGTTGGATGCACTGATTGTCGTCGTATACAAAGTGAAGCTCGATTTCTGTGGTGCTCAGTTGACGGCTCTGATCAATATGTCACTTCTCTAGTTCGATATGTACCACCCGTCCATAGCGGAACTGCAGGAACAGTTAACACACAGTGTGGACTCTATCACGCACATCGTTCAGTTTGACATTAGCTACGATCTTCGAAGCACAGCTCTCACAGCTGCCCTTGGCTTCCTTAAACGATGGCCCAACCTCGTGATTAGGATATTGAAGTCAGATTCCTCTTTTTCAAACTTTTCTCTCGTTAATGGTTGTTTTGCTTTAGTCATCAGATTCCTACCATATCAACCCTATTAACGGACCTAGATATGGCATCGGAAAATCTCCTCGTGGCACAAGGGACGGCATTTCTGGAAGCGGCGTATGACCAGTATGTCTCTTTCGCCCGAGTGCAGAGACAAAAGGATGCTCATGAACATTTCTTAGGTTTCAAACGAACGGCCTATTTGTACTTTTGTTCAAATACCCGCTGCAAGACGGCTTTTTCCAGGTTATGAAGCATGTCCTATCACGTCGGACCAAAAGCTCCACCAGAGACGGCGCCACGATGACACTCAAAGAAACGATTATGTCGGACACTATGTCTAAGATGACCGACCGACTAGATCAGAACTTCAGTCAGGTTCTGGTCAGCTTGAAAATGTATGCAGAGATGGTACATCATCAAGGCTATTCACAGCAGCTGATGCAGAGTGAGTTCGATCTCTATGCATTGCTTTGATTTCGTTGACCCTGTGGCTCTCTTAGATGTGGTCCTAACTACTCACACCCTCACAAGGTTGGCGGCTGATCCAGGCTCCATGCCTTTTGACCCAAATCCTTGGCTTGAGCTTTGCACACTCGTTGTCCGACATAACAGAACCAATAGTAGGGTGAGAAACACAGTTCTCGCGAGCGTGACTCGGCGTACCGCTGACGTCTTCCTGAGTATAGGAGCTGGTGGCAGCTATGGTGATGTTACTAAAAGCCAGCCTTATCCGCTTTGAGGTCAAGCAGACCTGCCTCAAGGAGTTTGTGGTGCTCACGGCGTCGCTCGCGCGTGTGGGTCAGAAGGACGCAGTGCAGCACCCTGCCTTTGTGGTCTTTGAGATCCTTGTGGACGGAATCCGCGGCAAAATTCGCATCACCCCTGGCAGTGTCTCGGCTATCTTCGCGGTAGGTCTTGCGCTCGCTCACTGAGTAGATCTTGACACTGAAACGATGTATGCAGTGCATCGTAGACGTCCTGAAGACCCGCGAAGAAAGTCTTCCTGCAAATACAACGGTTCTACTGGGGCCAGAAGCAGCTTATGCCCTCTCTATTTCCGTAACCGTGGATGGGATGTATCAAGAAGCGAGTTTTAATGCGATGCTCAACGCAGCCGGGCTAGTGCACGAGGTGATGAAGCGTGATAGCGCTTTTCTGCAGCAACATTTTGTCTTAGCGAGTGAGGTATGCTTATGCGTAGGATAAATCGAAAACTGCAGACTGACACTCTCCTCAAAAGCGGGCGTATAGAAGTCCTCCTCCCGTCCGGGCTTGGAATGCCCTTGCACTGGCAGCTCTAAACGACTCCGGCCCCTCATCGGCGACCGGCCTACTTTACAATCTTACCAGCTTCGCCTTGTCGTTCGCGACCTCACTTCGACCCCTCACGGCGATGTCAATCCACGCACCGCCCGAGGAGTACTCTTTCAACCTGAATCAAGCCTTCGCAGCCATCAAGTTGTGGGTGATGCTGTGCCGGAAGATGCACAACCCTTACGCACATGCGATTGCACAAGATGCGGATGAACTGACTGCTCTTGGAAAACGGAATGGGAGTACGCTGGAAGAAAGCGAGGAATCCAGGACAGAACGAAGGGTATGGAATGAACTGTGGCCACCCTTCGAGGGCATTCTTTTGCCTTCCATGGCTGGTAACGGTATCGATGACTCTACAGTGAGCCATTTTAGATATCTTTTGAAAAGATCGGTGCTGATATCTTTGTTTCCGTCGGATCGACCAGTCACTGAACTTGGCTATCTGGTCAGCGTTCGCCGAGATTGTGATTTTCATCCACCAGATACGCTCACCTGTGGCCCTCGAGTCGTCCGTGAATCACATGACGATGCTCAAAGACTTGATGAAGCGAAGCAAGAGTGATGCGACCAACAACAAGGTGAGATTCAACAGCCTGAAATGTGCAAATCTTCTTCGGATCCCTCACTGACAGCCATCACCGTTTTGTGTTACAGCTTTCGCGTGCTTTGAAGTGCATACTGCAGCCCCCAGCTGAGATTCAAGAGGCGGTGATCATAACGCAAACTCGTGCCGAACTGTTGGGGATCGAGAAGCTCAACTATGCTCTAGAATCGCGGCGTGTGGCTGCGGGAGGGCTGGAAAAGAGGAATGATCGAAGAAGGGATAGGACTGGGACCACGTTATGATGACATCTAGCTTCCTCGAAAGAACGAGAGAAATAGACACGGCATGCGACTGTTTTTGGCGCGGTCTTGTTTGTCCCAAACAGGGTTCATCATCTGGTCTACATCGAAATAACTATAATTCTTCAATGAGTGAGGGTCGGACCAACAAATCGACTGTCTATGTCGGAGGCCTTGCCGACGATGTGGATGAGAGCATGTTGATAGAGGTGTTCTCTACCTTTGGTGAGAACAATCCCCTGATTCCATGATTTTTAAAGCCGTCGATGCCAATTGTCATGTGATGGTGGGCCTATACACAGGCGATATCATGGAGGTCCAGCTACCGACTGGTGAGAACAGGACGTTCAGTCACGCTCCCCAGGAAAGGAGACATCCTGAACCTACCGGTGTGTAGCTGGACCATCTAATACCATTTAGCAATCCACCTCATGATTCCTCATTAAGGGAATGGTCGCCACCGAGGCTTCGCGTTCATAACATTCGGTACGGCGCTTGAAGCTCAAGATGCGATCGATAACATGGATTTGAACGAGTTGAGGGGGAGGGTACTAAAGGTGAACACCGCTCGACCAATGAAGGGACCCGCGGCGGGGCAAGGGAACAGAGCCAGTGAGTTTACTCTGTGGTCGGTTACTAGACGAGCTCTGACTACATGCTAATACTTTCTGTCTAGTTTGGGAGTCGGAGGATTGGTTGAAGGCCCACGGTACTCAGGCAGCCGGGAAGATTGCGACGGTGGATCAGGACGCGGAGGGAGCTGATTTAGCAGCACCGGCAGTACAGGAAGATGCCGCAGAGGCCGAAGAGATGCAAGAGTGATGGCACCTGTGGTGAAGAAAGTATGCGGCGCCTTCTCTTGTATTGCAACAAGAACATTGACACGAAAAACCAACCGTAAAGCCCATCCAACACACCGCAAATGCAATCGCCGATATCAGCTCTCGGCTTTCGTTGCTTGGGTCTCTTCTATCACGTCGGGGGTGGCGACGGCCATACGTTCCGCCACCGCCTCGTCGGCAGGATCGAATTGCGCTCGGGCGCGTTTGATGTCCTCCTGCATGAACAGCAACTCCTCCATACGTGCGAGCTTTTTGGCATCTGCTGGACGGGACAAGACACGTTTCAGATCGTCTAACTTGATCGTCGATTTGCGTGTGCTCTTCAATGCAGTTTGACACTTGAGGAAGAAAAGCAAGGGAGAGTCTCTTTGTTGGGTTTTTGTTGAGAGACGAAGTAGATGCGATCTTTTCCCTTACCACATCGGCTATGTACTCCATGAGGATTTCTTCCATCACGTTTACAGAATCTTGGGCTGGGTTGACGTCATCTCCGAAACCGTACATCATGTTCCGTACTAAGGGGAACCCAGTGAACACATCGTTACGACGAGTACGGCATATGTGTATATAACTTACAGTCTTTGCTGAAGGCTCCTTTAAAGCTGCCTTTCTTTCCTTGCGTCTTTCCGGTCCCTCCAGCTGCCATAGGAGCGACCCCGGCTGCAGCTGCGGAGGGAACGACGCCTTGTGCGAGACTCCCTGACCCTATTGCCCCAACATTCGGCTTCGCTGAAGCCTGTGGCTGTTGTTGTTGGTAGGTGTACGTGTATTGAGCAGGCGTACCAGCGCCACCATAAGGATATGGAGTTTGGGCTACAGGTGTTCCCGGTACGGGGGAATTTAGGTAGCCTGAATTCGATGGGTAGACATACGGAGAGGCAGCATAAGCCTGTGCTTGTTGAGCGTAGGAGTAGGTCTGCGCTGCGACCTGCGGGTTGTAAGCACCAGTACCAGGCGTCGTTGGTTGTGCTCCTGCTGTGGCTCCTGCTATGGGCGACTGGGCAGGATATGGATATGCTGTACCTGGTTTGTATGTGCCCGGGGGATAGCTTGCGTGTGCATAGTATGGAGGGTATTGAGGATAGCTTGCTGGTGGTAAGGAAGGTGGGGTGGAGACGGTTTGAGGTGGTAGAGCTAGGGAAGAGGTCGTTGGTGGATACTGTGGTACTTGAGAGCTGCCAGCTGTTGTCTGGCTCGTAGACATACAGAAGAAGTTTGAGGTAGCTGCTGACAGGAAAAGTTGAGGTTAAAGTAGACGTCCGTTAAAGTAGACACGGCGTTAGGCGTGAGTACTTGAGTGTTGGCACCTAATGAAACTTATGTAAAGATTCCCCCAGAGCTCCGAGCCCAAAGAAACCAGAGTATTCCAGTGGAACGTGCAAAAGGTAGCTAATCATGTTGCCATGTTATTAATGGATCAACTTGTTCGGGTTCGGGTCTGTTGTTCCAGAGGCTCAGTCATGATCAAGTGCTTTTGTTCTACAGGACAAGGGTTCAACATGTACCTGCTTAGGATCAGTGGGGGATTTTCAGTGCTTTCCTCGGTGGGTACAACCAACCATCAAGCCTTCTGTTGGCCGCATCCCCAATACCTCAATATTGTAGTAACAGTCTAGCATATTCATACACATGTCCACCAGGGATATAGCTTACATATTGACTTTACAGATCCGTAACAGATGCCAGCCGAGGGGTTCATGAGCGTGGCCCCCTTCTGCGTAAGGCCCACTCCACTTCCCTGTGAAGCAGCCTCCCTCTTACTCCACGCCACAGCCAACAAATCCCCCTACCCGTAGAAATCTTCTCGTGACGCGTCCAACAGGTTGGACACCATTTCCTTCCCTATTTCTCTTTTCTTTTTCTTTTCCTCTTCTCTTTCTCCTTTGGCCGTGCCACACGGAGAGCGCACTTGAAAACCGAAATGGACTTAAGGGGCGGCAACCTCGCAGTCTCTGTTTCCCTAGACGGTCTTCCCGGTGGAATCAGAGACGATGTAGAGCGTTGCGGAACTAGAGTAGGAAGTGGAGGGATAGGTGCCAGCAGCTTCGTCTTGCTGATAGTCTTGTACTTGCACATGATCAGCGGCTCCAAAGGAGTGTAAAGAGTCCGTAGATGCTGGCAGAGAAGGGTTTTGCAAGCCCTGTGACTTTTGGTTTCGCGGAAGAACCTCTCTCTCTCGTATTTTGCGCTTTAGAAATTTGAAGACTCCTGCGAGCTTTCAGTGGCGCAGATTCTAGGGTTGGTGTAATTTCGATGTAATCCGAGACAATAGAGGAAAGACTATCGGGTTCGGTTTCTGTAGAACGTGCAGGGAAAACAGGAGAAGGCATCCTGGGGACTGACGGAGGTAACGCTAGAATGGCTGGAGGTGTTGCATTGGGCGGAATTGTCGGCGTGCCCCGGCTCCTTGCGCTGCTCTCCACCACGGGTGCTACATTTGGAGCGGGAACTGTATCTTCTATCATGGTCACAGTTGGTGTCGGACTCACGTCATCCTGGAATGATCTCTTAGCTAGGGGTCGTACATGATGCTATTGAGTGGACCTTGGACTCTCCTGGCATCTATTGGGAATCCCCGAGACTTGAATGAGATGCCTACCCTGATGTACGATCTGGGACGAGTCGATGTTCATAACTCCCGGCTCCAATAATCGTGGCAGTGTCTCGATCCCACGTCCAATCATCAAGCCAGTCTCCCCACCCTTGTCATCACTGCTGCTCATCTCTACCTGTATCTCCGTCATGGAGACGTCTACCACAGAAAGAGTGGAGCTTCCAATCTTACGTTGCTGTATGATCGATTGCCTCGCGACTTGCTCCAGCTCCTTGATGTAGATTGATCATGTACTGTCGGAAGATAAATTTACCAACGTGCCCTGATTCGGGAGTTCCACAAATGGCAACCGACCAGTGAAAACCTGATCATGGATTCAAGTCATTAATTAACATGGTTCTTCCACTGAGAAGACGCGAAGCCAAAGTACCTCCACAATCGTCAACCCAAACACAAACATGTCACTTTGATGAGACCGTGGAGAGCGATTCGGCATCTCCTAACTCATCCATCGCAACGATCCTGCCGCTTACATCGCTGTAGACGTTATCTTGTGCGTCTTGTCGAGGGCCCTTGTCATCCCGAAGTCGCAAAGTGCTGGTCTGTTGAATTTATGAGTGGGTTGTATAGACACAACGTTACTTCTTACATGCGTCACTTCCATGTCTAGAAGAACATTTGCTGCCTTTATGCCCCCATGAATGACCTTATTGGCGTGTAAGTACTCAAGACCTGAGACTCTACCGGAGATCTATAATTTGTCAGACCAAAGGACCTCAGAAATTAGCAAGGCGTCTCGCAATATCCCACTCATCAAATCTCTCCAACGCGACCCGTCTAGCATGAGCGGAGCGTTCTTCCTCCGCAGGTTCCATGAAACGTAAGCGGGCCGGAACAAATTTAGAGAGATAGCTATGTTGCAACCCAGGCAAGACGATATAAGTCTCGTCTGCAATGTCCACCATTCCCAAAAAGGGTAAAATGTTGATGTGATGTAGGGTGGACCATATCTTGCCTTCTCGGGCGAATCTCTAAGAGCCGTAAGAGGGTTTCAGAAACGCTATCAGCTCAAGACGTGCCAAAGCACGTACTCGTTTCGCATCGCGGGATGAACAGAGGCAATCAGCCTTAGACGGGATCAATACCCAACCGGACCAATGTCGACCACTCACAGCTGCCAATGACATCAAACCAAGCCGTCGCTTTGATGATGAACGCGCCCGCCCTGTCGATAAGCTTGGCCGACAGACCCATCTTCATATTCAACGCGTGTGACTCTGATGACTCCAGCGGAGCGGGTGTCATCGCTACATCCATCGACTGCGGCACTCTCTGCTGGCTCCACGAGCCAGTTTCAACGATCGCAGACTTCCAGACCTACTTCAACAGCGCGTTCGTCCTACTCTTGAGCAGGAGACCAGCTGTGACCCTGTCATTGCGTCACCCAATATTACCTCGGCAGATCTCGTATCTCCTCGACCTTCTCCTTGAAAAAATGCGGCTCGACCAATGCTTCTTCCAGTGGCCCGTTTTCGACGCCCCGCGTCCTGATTTTGAACAAGGCCGTCAGCGTCAATGTGCCATACAACGCAGAGGTGTACGTTGGACAGGTCGTGTCGCTCGAGCGCGACTGTCGATGACACGGCTTATCCCTGCACGTGTACAGAAGCTCGAGTTGTTTCTGGAACTGCTTGTTATTGGTCGAAATGTCGAAGGATGACGTCGGGTCAACGGCTTGTGTCTGGTTAGGGTTTCTGATGAAACTGTTCCCAGACCGTGACTTCGTCAGAGGAGATGTCCATGTGACTGGTGGGGCCCGCCGCGCTGTTCTTCCCCTTGGCGTTGATGGATGCTGCGTATCCAGGAGTATCTGTTGGGTATGGGTCATCAAATCTGCTTTCTAAGGAAGGGAGCACTGTGACCCGCATACGAGTAATTCTTGGTTACCGCACGCAGGCCGAGAACGTACATGAGAATTACGGGGAACTTGGTACTGCGGCTCTTCGTTGAGGTAGGAATACGGCATTGGGCCGGGAGCAATGAGGATGGAGCCTGGTTTCGACAATATTGATTATCGACATCTTGTTCGTGATCGTGTCGCAGCTCTGTGAAGGCGCCGGTGGGACTTAGCTGCATGCCGGAGGCAAGAGCTTGAGAATATGTCGGGGGGGAGGGGGGGGGGCGGTCGCCCTCCCATAGCTCACGATAGCCCCTGCGCGAGACACTGCAGATTCGTCTGACTCTTCAATTGATGTGGATTACATTGTAGTTTGGAGCGGGTTGGTAAATAATACTTTATCGCAAGTACGTCTGGGGCTGTAGGCGAATCCAGGAGGTAGAGCTATCGACGGTATCGAATTTGGGAAGACGGATAGGTCGCTCCAAGTACACGGCGCTGGATGCATATACGAGCTGGATATGGATGGATTTCCTCCGGGGAGCCCTCTTGCATTACTGTAGTCATTATACTGTGGTCCCGTCGAGGACCTTGGCCATACCGAAGTCACGCAGTGTTGGTCTGTTGAATTTATGAGTGGATCGTACAGATACAACTCTATATTTGTACCCACGTAACTTTCGTATCTGGAAGAACATTTCCTGCCCTTATGTCCCGTGAATGACCTTATTGGCATAGAAGTACGCACGACTTGAGACAATACCAGAGATCTGCAGCTTGTTGGACGAAGGCAAGGAGACCTCGGAAATTAATCAGGCTCAGAATTTCCCGCCGGCCGAACCTCTCGAACGCAACACGTTTCGCAAGGGTGGAGCGTTCTTCTTCACAAGGGTCACGAAACGTAGGCGAGCTGGAGCCATATTTGAGAGATCGCCATGTTTTAACCAAGGGGGCACAATATATGTCATTTGCAATGTCCACCATTCCCAAGACAGGTAGAATGTTGACGTGATGCTGCGTGGACCATATGTTGTCTTCTCGGGCGAATATCTAAGAGTCGTATGAAGGTGTCAGAGGCGCTATCGGCTCAGAAGGACGCATTCGTTTCGCAACCTCAACATCTTTTAGCTCTCGTGTACAAAATCTTGAGAGCGAACTTCAAGTGTTCCAGGATGAAGATCCCGAAGAACATATCGCAGTAGCTACAACCTCCAAGTGATCTACCTGGTTTAGGTATCTTGATTAATTGTGGGTCTGAGGATATACGGTTCACGTTAGTATCCATACCACCGAAGGGGTCAAGAAAGTATGCAGACACGAAAGGACTGACCAGGTAGGCCTGGTCCATTGATCTTCAACTACAGAGAGCAGTTAGGAAGTACGATGACGGGCCGAAGTAAACCGTAGTTGGATAGATACCTCCCGATCCCAACAAACACCGGCGATATCGGGCCACCCAAGGATTCCTGCGGTTTAGAGAAGGTCCCACCATTGTCCCTGTCTCGCTGTTTCTCCGCATGCTGACGAATTCGAATGGTGAATCTGAACGTGACCGCTGCTGGGACCTGATGGTTCCTTTCTACAGTGACCGATGGGCATCCGCAGCCTCGATAGTTACTGAGGTATATATGCCCCCCTATTAGCCTCTATTACAATTTTGAAGCGCGTTGCCTACCATGGATGCACTACCACCGTCGTACGAACTACCTCCGTCCCACCCCGATGTCGGCGATCTACCGAGCTATGATGCCAGAGGATCTTCGCATGTCTTCACCTTCTCATCAACCGCTGGTATCAACGACAAGCTGAACACGACTTTCCGAATCGGCGACAAGCATACCCCTGCACTTGTCTTGCCTTCGGATCTCGAGGCCCATCTCCTCCTCCTAAGCGCGTTTCACCGGCTTCGGGAGGAAGTGCGCACACAGAAGGGGACCATCGATCGGGATTTGCCGCCCTTCTCGCCAGACGACCTATGGGCCGTGTTCCTGCAGCGAGCAGTTTATCGCTTCCAGCTGTGGGTCACACAGATGCAGGATGTCATTGCTGCGGAAGAGGCCCTTGAGAGCGGTACAGGAACGGAAACAGTCGATGGGAAGCTAGATTACGATCGGGTCCCGCCTCTGGATGTGATCCTCATCTGGCACACGTACATGCTCAATCCCCTCGATTATCACGAAGACTGCTTGAGGATGCATCCAGGCCTTCTTACAATCGGGTGGGTTCTCTATCCACTCTCATTTATCATTCATTTTTGCTGATTCCCTTTCGAAATAGTTCCTTTCCCCTATTGCAATTAGCGGGGATGATCGACCCAGAAACGCTACAGTCCCGACCTCCAAGTGAAAGCCGGGCCGCAGCGTGGCGTTCATTTACTGGACAATCTTTTGATCTTCCTCTGACAACGACAACAAGCGACTCCTGTGTGGTCCATTGTCCCCAATGCTCCGCTCGCAACACCGTCAATTGGCTGACAGCGACAGGACAGGGATATGGCCAACGCGCCTTTGGGGCCTCTTGTTACTCATGTCATATGGTTTTCAACCTCGAGGTGAGCGCTCGCGACCCTCAACCCTTCACTGTTCCTCTCCGCTAACTTCAAACTGGCCAAGGCGCTCTGCGTTCGAAAGTTCTACGAGGACATGGAACGGTGTATGGTAGACTCCCGTACACACGTGCTCGCGTAAGCTCCTGACCCATCACCACTGCAAATTGCGAACGTCAATTCACTAATGATCGACCTTTTGTGCATATCAGTAAAACACTCGTCGACTACGCGACAGGAATGCCTGTCCCAGAACTGGCCGCAAGGTACACCGCCATACTGTTGAGCTTCAAGCATAACCCGACGCCTCAAGTGCCGGAAGAAATCGGGAAACGGCACGGTTGGTGGATCACGAGCGTCGAGAAGATCATCCGCTTTGGATTCATGGACAAGATGGACAAGCCGTACCTGGAGACGCCTCGTCCATTGCAGATCGTTCTATCCGCATATCAAAACCCTGGTCCCTTCAGCATCGATCTGGCCAGCGCTGTGGGTTTGGACTGTTTAGCTCTTGTAATTGGTTCTTGGTCCTCGATTTTAAATATTTTTCCGCTCTGCTAGGTCATGCGCCAGATGTCTTTCGTAGACAAGATGGTTAGCTTTGGGTGGACAGAACATGGACGCTTCGAAGATGACAAGGACACGTTGGTCCGTTGCGTCAATCGCTACCACGCATTTTTGGATTTAATGACCAGCACACCCGGTAGCTTCGTGGTCCCTAGTCTGGTGAGCTTCTTCGCATGCGTTCATGTCAGCCCGACT
>WSTV01000263.1:0-39612 GCA_019632285.1 Tulasnella sp. 332 | reverse complement strand
GGTGGCCTGAGCAAACAGTTCGTTCTGAGACTGTAGAGCACGCGGCATGGCTGAGCGGCGCCAGGATTCAAAGCGGTGTGTACATTCCAGAAACGTTCTAGCTAGCAACTACAGTTCATCTATGAAAAGAAATCCTCACTTGTGATCCACCTCGACCTGCAAGCACATTTAGCACAACATCGCATAAACAGCCAAAAAGCGATAGCAAGGTACCTTGTGCTGACTAAGCTCGGCCTCTGAACCTGTGTTCAACGACCACATGAAGCACCCGTTTGCCTCATCCTCAACTGCTCTCACAACTCGCCATGCGACCATCTTCTCGGCCACGAAAATGCACCGTCTACATTTTAGCAAAGGTGAAACCATACAAGATCATTGCGTGCCCTATCTCACAATACATAACCCCGAAACAAAACACCACTCTCAGGTCATCGCAGCATCTCCACCCTCAAAAAAGAATGCAGTCCAAGCGACGAACGCTTCATCAATTTTTATTCAAGACACTTCAATCCGTCGAGAACGGACTTCTACTTTAGAACACGACGTTGCGTTCACCGGCAAGGCGTCGATTATGGCACTGCTGAATTGTGCATCAGCTCCTTAATACCAGGGCACGCGACAACCTATGGCGAGACGCTTCGTCTTTGCCCCTACTACGATCCCATGACGCGGACGCTTCGATTCCAACAGCTCGACGGCCTCGACTTCTCCGTAGTGAAACCTTTGGCAGAGCTGATCGCGAGGAAAGGTTGTCAGCCTCTGTTGCGTCTCGCCCACGCCGAAAGCTTGATCGACAAAGTTCCAGGTCAGTTCTTTTGTCTTGTCATCTCTTCATTCCGTCATTCTCTCACATTTTCTGGCTGGATTTATTCATCCACCAAATCATATTGCAGCGACGGAGCTCACTTCAATGGACTTGGCGATGATCGTTGCGAGCGGCTACTACATGAGAGCACATCGCTCCGCTAATCAGTCACTCCTCCAAGGCAACATTCGCATTAAAGGTGGGCATAACACCATACTGATGTGGTGGTCGTCTGCAAACGAAGACCACGGTCGAAAGTATATGGACTGTTTCCCATTCATCGACCCTCAAGACGACCTGCTGAAGATGTGGGACATGGAAGCGAAACGTGCCGTTGCCGTGAGCGCCTTAAAAAAAACTCTGATGGAACCAGCGAACGGGAGTAACTCAGTAGTTGGGGAGACGAAGAGTGAGACAGCAGCGAGAGGGGCGAGGACAATTTCACGTGGGAGGCTTGAGCTGGATGGTTTTCATGCGAACCACGTGAAACAGAAGTGGCCAGGAATGTACGAGCTGATTCGGAAGATGGGGTATTGGAAAGATGCAGAATCTCAAACAGGGACCACAACTTAGGGACATAGATACATCATCACCAAGGGCGCTGAGATGATGAGGAGACTATTTGAGAATCGAATATCGTCACGCGTGCCGCAGGAAAGCCACTTCAATTTCTCCGCTATCGACTGTCATCAGACACTGGTTCGCACAAGATCACTGACTTCTTGTGTCCTTCCTCTAATGTCAGAGTTCACTGGAGTCTATTTTTCGAATCTGGATAAGAAAGGTCATCAAATCCTCAATCTTCATATCCAAAATCCGTCATGGTTCGTGTTTGTAAAACAAGGAAGCAAAAGGGCGCAAAACCAGTGAAAAGAAATCTACAAGTTTTCAGCCGTGAGGGACCAAAAAAGGCCACCTTACATGATGATACATTCCTTATCGTTTACCGGTGCGCTCTGGAAGCCCATGTCAGCGAAGGTCTCGTACTTTGTAACTCCCGGCGTGCTTGGCTTCGACGGCCTGGGGGTCTCTGCGGGAGACGGAGCGGGGGCTTGGACTGGTGCCGGTGCCGGTGCGGTTGCAGGCGACGCCGAAGAAGCAGGCTTCTGTTGCCCGTTGCCTGAGTTCTGCGGTGGCCTTTGTTTCCCTCCAGAGATGGGTCCATCGTCTGATAACGCATATGATTGGCGATTCGACATGTCTTGGTTCGTGTTATTCCGCCGACCGCCAACCGGACCTTCACCTACTCTGCCTGTCGCAGGCGGTTGGGATGATCCAGTGTTGGCAACGGTATTACCGTGACGAGGTCCGGCGTTCTGACCACGGCCCCTCCCAGCGCCACCAAACCGACCTGCTGTTCCAGGTAGAGGGTGTTGACCTGGCGGCAGTGGCTTTCTCCCATCCATCTTCGGGCTCTCGGCGGGACTATTCCCGGATCCAGACGGGTAGCTCGGCATCGGAAGTCCATCATTCGCCATTGCCACACTCTCCTTCTCCTGTTTGGCAGCCTCAGCCAGCTTCTGAGCCTCCCGCATCTCCACACCGTTCCCGCGTCTCTCCCCTGATCCACGCCCGGAGGCCATGCTGTACTCCTTTGCAGCCGTGCGCTTCCTGACGAGGGTGGTGTTGGTGAGCGTATCGTGTTCGGCGCGAGACAACGTTTCCGGTGCGGGTTGAGAGAGCGCGGCTAGTCGTTGCGCCGCGTCCGGGTTGTGATGTGTTGCAGCCTGAATGCATTAAGGATCGATAGGGAACATAGAAGTCAAGGCAGTGATTTTGACACTTACCCTTTGATACCACTTTCTTGCTGCTCCCAGGTCGATCGCACCGCCAATACCCACTTCGCAGTAATAGCCCATGGCGAACTCGGCACCCGCCAACCCTTTCCTTGCAGCCTTCTCCGCAAACGTCACTGCTAACACTTCATCCTTCTCGAACGCTCCCTCGCTCCCGCAAAGGAACCACTTGCTCAACGCCATATCTGCCTCCGTCTCGCCTTGCTGAGATGCTAGACTATAATATTGGACGCTCAGCAGTGGATCGAAACCTAATCCGAGCTTGGCATATTCGTACGCCCAGCCGAGCTTGTATTGTGCTGGGGCAAAGTTGAGATATGCAGCGCGTTCAATGCAGCGTTTCGCTTCTGCTTGACGTGGGTCTGGGTTAGAAGAAGAGGAAGGCGGGAGGGTGGACATTATGATGGGCATAGGCAGGTCCGCCTGATCGAATTCGCCCAGGAGAAGCATGCCGTATACGTATGCGGGTTGGGGGACGTCAACGTCGGCCTGATCTGCGGCTTGCCGGAGCAGCGCAATCGCGGTCTGTGGGTTCTTGGATACGGAGAGCTGCCCGAGGAGAGTTGCCATTCCGAGGCGCTGATGATATGAAGTTCAGTCAAGTCCAATTTTGTTGAAGACTCATTATACTCACATATAAGCAGCTGGTCTCCTTCAAAGCTGCCCCTCTATCGAAACAGTCCCTTGCCCGATCCGGGTCCCCCACACTCTCATAATCGCGTCCGAGTTTGAACCATCCTGGCGTGTACCCAGCTCTCGCAGCGGAGTCGAAGTCTTTGAACGCTGCCCTCGGATCCTTGGGCAAATAGGTTGGGAAACTCCCTGACGCGCTCAATGTGCCCCTCAAATACAAAGCTTCTGCGACAGAAGCCGATACTTGGCTTCCTATCGAGCCGGTTATATTGAGGATGTGCTTAATAGCGGTGTCGGTGAGTTTGACGAGTTCCGGGTCTGTGATCTTGCCGGCCGCATCGGGTGCTGATTTGGAGGGCTTGGCGCTCGGCTGTGTTCGATCTACCAAAGCCAACACATCCTTGGCCCATCGAACCTTCACTAATACATCAGATGACGCAGAGACAGAAGGCGAAGATGCGGAGAGAGATGCGATGCTTGGAAGAGGAATCACGACCGCTGGGGGCTCATTGGGTTTCGGTGGACTTGGCTCCCGCCTTTGAGGGAGTGCAGGAGGTTGTTGGGGTTGATGGGGGTTGGGCGTGAAGGAGAGATCGGCAAGGGACTGAGAGAGACGGGCATCGGGGAAGCTTGGTGGGGGCAACCCTGATCCTGACTGGACCGCCGGGCTACTCGGAAGCGGAGTGCCCCAAGGCGGCAGAGCTGGTGTTGCTCGAGGCGGAGGGGCCTGTTGAGACCACATTGGAGGTGTTTGCTGACCTCCGCCCCATGGTGGTGCAACATTTGTGTAAGGCTGAGGTGTATATGACTGAGGTGGATACGGCGCAGCTAGAGGTGGCGGTGGTGGGGCTGGAGATGGATTATATCGCGGAGGCGGCGGGCCTCCATAGCCTCCATACTGGGAAGGCGGTTGTCCATAACCTTGAGGAGGATATCCTATCTGGTTGTCCAATCTTTGTGCGATCTAAGGGTTGAAGTCAACCGTTCAGCTAAGACTTAGGGTCGAGAGGCTAGCATTCCGCTCACATCACCAGGACCTCCGTGTAGCCTGTAAGGCTTCGGCTGTACAAGATCTGTTCGTTGATTAGCGACCTCGTTGGCAAGTTGGGGCGGCAAAGGCGGCAAAGGCGGTCTCAATGGTGAATTATCACGCCTCCCAAAGGGCGGGTTCTCGTGGTATGGCCTTGGTGGTAAAGGAGGCAGATCCATAGGCGATGAAGATCGCAGTAGTCAGTAGGGAAAGAGCGACAGAACTGCTCGTGGTCTATATAGCAATGCGGGGATCATTAGCCCCTGAGGCGATGTCCGTCACTCGGGAGAACGCCGCAGTATAGCGGTGCCATGTAAGGCGTGGGCTCCGCAGGAGCTCAAGAATATCCATACTAATAAATGGGACGCGCTGCCAAGGAACATGACAGCGCCAGTCACTCAGTCGCTGTGGTAGGGAGAGTCGGCTCCAAGACCTCTGCACTTTCTGTTTGAGCTCTATAACTTCTCTAAACTTATGTGCATGCAATGTCATAAGGAGCGATAGAAGTGATACCCATCGGGAGCTACGCACATCAGATCTCGAAGATATCTGGACCCGAGTTGGATAGCATGTACAAAGTCCCCAAATGATGAACTGGGGCAGGACAAATGTGATTCATTAGGAGGTTGGGTATATGGCGTCTTGGACGACTGCGGAGTAATAAGGGAAGTTGTTAGGCAAGAGCGGTGTACATAATCAGAGTTGAGAGCAACTTACTTGGTATCTGCTTAGAGCAATGCTGATAGCAATGATTAAAGGTTGAATGCTTAATTATACTTTTGTGCAGCTCCCTATCAAGCATGTGGCTTGGTTAGAAACGATCTTCAACGATAGTCTAACACTTACAGACGTGTGCCATGAAATCCCCACTGCCAGTGGCCAACAAGCCTCCGGCGGCACTCCCCACAGGACTGAGGTCAACAGTTACCCCTGATCAACAAAATGAGCTCAGCCCCCACGGACAAGCTACCAGAAAAAACATAAGCACCCGGACCCTTGTGTCCTTGCACCAGCAACTGTGTTGCTGTTGAGCCTGTCGCGGCGTCCCAGAACCGGACACCGCGATCCTTAGAGCCTGAAACCATCCAGAGACCTTCAGGAGAGACGACAGAAAGAACGTGGCCCTGTTTAAGTTAGGATGGTGCCAGTTCATAGAACCTGGCAAGTAATGTGCCATACAACACCATTGCATTGTGTCCAGAGAGCGCAACTACACCCCAACTTACTATCTCCCCACCCGCTTGGACCCCGAAAGGGGCTGCGCTTGGTACAGTCGCATCCCGGCTCAGAGCCGCCACCCTTTGTGGGCCCGATATCAACGGCGCGAGATTCCAATATCTCAACGTCTTATCCAAACTCCCGCTGATCAAGCCATTTCCATTGGGCGCGAAAGCTACGCTATAGACACTGTCAGTGTGACCCCTTAACCTCTTAATGGGATTTCCAGTGGCGACGCCCCATATGCGGGCCATAGTGTCCAAAGAGCCAGTGGCGACATATGGACTATCGGGAGAGATGGCAACAGACGTGACACGAGAATCGGCTTCCGGGGGTTCGATGTTGGTCAAGGTCTGATGTGAGCCGTCTCTCATGTTCCACGCTCTTGCCGTCCTGTCCCCAGATCCCGAGACGAGCAATCGCCCGTCCCGCGAGAAGTCCACGCAGTAAACCCCGTGCAAGTGGCCAGTGAAGACTTGGTGGATGGATCTCGTCGCAATGTTCCAGATCTGATGTTAGCATGGATGGTAGGAATTCGGTACAGATGGTCAGTCAAAACACGATAAAATATCACCGCACTCTGACTTGGTTATCCTCTGCGCCCGTTGCTAGCAGCGCCTCGTTGGGACTGAAGCGCACGCTCCTATTATAGAGGTCGTTCTTTATCGAAGGACTTTGATGGAATAAAGTGCTAAAGCCAAGTGAATATCATTGTTTATCTGGATGATTAGCCTTACAACTTAGCTTACCAAGTCTTCGCTCCAGTTCGGGCATCATATATCTGTGCCGTCCAGTTGTACCCTGTGGCGAGATGCTTGCCATCTGCTGAAAACTTTACACAGCAAACAACACTACCAAAAATCAGAAGAAAAAAAGGTTTAAAAAAACACCCCACTCAGTATTCATGGGCGCCATAAAATTTCAACACCATGCAACAGAGCGCACCTCTCATGAACCAGAGTCATGATTAAACTAATATCCAGCTTCCTCCGCATCTCCGGATTAAATACCGCCAACCAACCTTCCCCTTTGTGCTTCAACTCGTTGGGGACCTGACTCCGATCTAGGTCTAGATCCGTTTCCATTGTCCATGGGCCACCGCCGGGTGGTCCATGCACTGGAGCTGCACTCACTGCAACAAGAATTTCCTGGATATCAGCCGATTTGGAACCTTTAGGCTGGCGAGTTGATTGATGCTGGACGTTGCTCCGCGCTCCCGATGACGAAGGTTCTAGAAACACATTCCATGCGACACAACATGTTCAGTTTTTTTTTTTTCTTCCTAAATAGAAAGTTCTCACTAATGAACTCGTGACACAGAGCCACTCACCGGCCCCTGGTGCAAGGCGTTGCTTGGACTTTTTGGTCAGCTCGTGAGTTGCCGTTAGGTTCAACAGCATCCCTCACTCGCTGCCTCACGTTGACTGCTTTCCGTAGTACCAATGGGCTCCGCACAGCTTCTGGACCCGGAATGATTGTCTGTTGAGCCTGTGTGGACCCACCCGTTGGTATCTGTTGTTCCTCGACCAGCGAGGGTAGCACCTCGGCCCGCATCGCCGTCATGATATTCCACAAGCCCTCATTTGGTGGTGGATTTATGTAGGCTGCATGGCCAGCAGCCATCAGGGCTGTGATCTGATCAACGGTGGGCCGTTGAGAAACATTTTCCACCCGAAAGAGAGGCGAGAGGCGCCAGAGACTTTCAAATCCATGGAATAGAGGGTTAAACAGAGTTTGCTGTTGAAGCATGATGGCTCGGATCGGATGGCCTTGGCTCAGACCAGCAAATTGTACGGTTCCCATTAGCGTCTTTACAAGTATCAGGACGCTTGATCTGACCTGGATGTTTTGGTGTCAAGGAGCCTCACCTCACCGATGGTCAGACCAAATGCGTAGATATCGCTCTCGTGGTCTTGGGCTTGTTCCCTATAGGCTCCGGGCTCATCCATTGTACCGAACCAGCACCTTTCACTGCAATCGAAGTAGCGCTGTATCCGCCCAAGACCTTGCTCATACCAAAGTCATAAAGAGCTGGTACCAGCTCATGGTCAAGCAGGACGTTTGCGGCTTTGACATCGCCATGAACGATCTGGCGGAGTGGAGGTAGGCAATCGCGGAGGCGATTCCATGGACCTGAATTAACACCGTTGGCTGGTAATCAACTTGAAATCACAGGCGAAGGAGTATTCCTTCTCTACCACCTTGTGCTCACTGAGTTTCTCATATACTGCTCTGCTGGCGTCTTGTGGCCTCTAATCTTCAGGTGGGGCCGGATATTTCAAGCGCGTAAGAACAAACTTGGCAAGGTCCCCATATCGTGCCCATGGCGAAATGAGACATCGCTTACATTCATCAGGCCATAAAACGGCAGGATGTTTTCGTGACGCAGATCCCACCAGAATTGGCCTTCCCTAGCAAGCCGCTTCAAAGTGTTCCATGATGATGAGAATGTGCTTCGCTAGCAATAGTTGAATCGGATCTCACTTACTCGTAGCGCCGCTTCGGCCTCAGATTGGTTCTGCGAAGAAAACCTGGGGCGTGTCATTGCGAGCAGGACGCCAGTTGGGATGGAGATTTTGCGATAGAGATCGCAGTAACCGCCACCACCAACGGATCCGTTCCTGTTGGGTATGGCGATATGGGGCTTCATTCGTGGATAGATAAAGCAGGGGTGGTCTTGCATGCGCCGGCGGTCTGACGATGTACGTATTTGTCCTCATTAAGAATGCCGAATGGTTGGTGTATACATATTCAAGTGCGATGGTCATTCCTTAGGAGCATAATTCAGTATCTTCAATTACTTTGTGATAGCGTTCTCTTTATGTACCTGGTGGCATATCTACAGTCCAGACATACCACCCTTCGAGGGTACCAAAGTCGCGGACTAAGGTCCCGTCGGTTTGTGGGTTGTTGAATTGAGGACGCCCCGTCCCATTATACTGTAGAACCCGCAAAAATCTTGCAGTCCACGGGCAGTAAGATGCAACCGACAAGAGGTTCGGCCAATACAGGTTCTCACAGTCTGTCGCTTGAAAGGAGTAAGCGTGCCTAGGGAGCGAAATTAATTGTATGATACTTTAGAACTCCATTTGGGTCTCCTACCGACACATCCCATTTTAGAACAACCGACTCCCTTTCATTAAGATTGCTGCAACGAATGGTCATGGCGGTGTATTAAGCGCCCATGCATTCGCCTGTTTGATCCAGAAAGAGACAATGCTCACGTCAACGTTATACGAAGCGTTCATCTTAGCAACACAAATGATCAGAGCAGGTAGGTCAGGCAATTACCAAGTTGAAGCGGTAGCAGAGAGGCCAACGGATCGGAATCAGCTAGACAAACGGCATTGTTCCGATGCTCGAAGCGCCCCAACATACAAGTGTGATGATTGGAATCCGGTACAGTATCCCACAAATCATAACCTCTAAGTCTGATGTAAATATATCTGATCCGTCGACTAGTGTTAGGTACAAATCACCCTATTGAGCTCTTCAGTGTTTCGCAGTTCACAGTGACGCACGTTCACAGGAACGCCCGACAGGCAAGCTCCGCAATCCACGGTAAAGATATGACGAGGAAGATCCTTGGCGAAGAATGGGTATTGGTAACTGAGACCCTTTGCATACCCATGCGTCGACTTGGGTCGAGGCTGTATCAGCATCCGTGTTGACACCAGCACTGCTGTCGCGACCCGAGGCTGACACTGTAGCAGCTGTGACCCAATGCAGTTAGCGCAGCGCATTACACAGTAATAAGGCTCAATATCCACATGGTGCTGGGGCCCCGACATCGGACGTCCCTATTTGGCACAGCTCTGCTGGTCGAGGCGATGAAGTTTAGGCAATGGATGTTTGAGCGCGGATATCGTACATAAAACCCTCTCGCCCGATAATCCACCATCTCCATCTCCATCTCCATCCCCATCACCCCCTCCAACTTTCCGATATTACCAGTGAGTATTAACGCGCGTCTGCTATGATAGCGCGTCTCACTGATGAGCTATGGCCTCGGCAGATGTGCGGAATCTTCGCCTACTGCAACTTCTTGGTCGAGAAAGTAATCGCGTTATATCTCGATCCTGATGTGGGACGTGGCTGACGGTATGTCCAACCTCGTGTGCTCCATAGGATCGTAAGACGATCTGCGACATCTTGTGCAACGGCCTCGCGCGTCTCGAGTATCGCGGATACGACAGTGCTGGTGAGTTGCGCTATCGTTTTGCAGGGTCCTCCCCCACGACATCGAGATCAAACACCCTTTGGCTCACTATCCGAAACCTCTCTTTTTCAACCTCATAGGCGTCGGTATCGATGGTGACAAGCCCCATAGCGTCATCTTGTATAAGGAAGTCGGGAAAGTCGCGGGCCTACGCGCGATGATCACAGAGTCTAAGGATGACAAGACCAAGACCTTCCTCGCCCAATGCTCTATCGCGCACACCCGTTGGGCTACACATGGTGTCCCCAACACTGTCAACTGCCATCCGCAACGCTCCGATCCTCACAACGAGTTCACTGTTGTTCATAACGGTATCGTCACCAACTCTGGCGAGTTGAGGCTCGTGCTTCAGAAGCGAGGTTACAAGTTCGAGAGTGACACCGATACCGAGGCCGTTGCCGTGCTCTGCAAATACGTCTGGGACTCACACCCCAAGAAGCATTTTACGTTTACGCAGCTTATCAAGACCGTGTTGAAGGAGTTGGTGCGTGTTTTTTATTGGTTCCGATCTCGTTCCTTTCTTTTACGTCTCTCTACCAGGGTGGGTGTCTAATTAAAGCTACGTCACGTCTAAATAGGAGGGGTCCTTCGCGTTCGTCTTCAAGTCGACTCATTTCCCGAACGAAATCGTCACAGCCCGTCGTGGATCCCCTCTCCTTATCGGTGTCAAGACGGAGAAGAAGCTGAAGGTCGACTTTGTTGATGTTGAGATCCCCTCGGAACAGGCCGTCGACAAGCTCGATGATCGTGAGTTTCCGTCTCGTGTAGTTCTAATGTATGGTTCAATCTGACATCCCTGTCCAGTGGCTCCCGCTTCCGCAGGCACCCAGCTCCTCGGCGTTCCTGGCGGTGTCAATGCCGGTGCCGGTAGTGCTGGAAAGATCGCCCGGACACAATCTCGAGCCTTCATGTCCGAAGACGGTCTTCCACAACCTATCGAATTCTTCATCGCCTCGGACGCATCGGCCGTCATCGAGCACACGAAGCGCGTCTTGTACCTCGAAGACGACGATATCGCGCACATCAGCGAAGGAGAGCTTCACATCCATCGCCTCCGTCGCCAAGACCCGAACGCTCCTGGATCGACCGGCGCGGCCGCAAGCGCGGTCAGGGCGATCGAGACCCTGGAGTTGGAGTTGGCGGAGATCATGAAGGGTCAGTTCACGCATTTCATGCAGAAGGAGATCTATGAACAACCTGAGAGCGTGGTGAATACGATGAGAGGCCGTGTCAACTTTGATACGCACAAGATCAAGTTGGGTGGGTTGACGAGCTATTTACCGATCATCAGGAGGGGAAGGAGGATCGTGTTCTGTGCCTGCGGGACAAGTTACCACTCGGCGGTCGCGGTGAGTCTTTCTGGGCGGTTTACGGGGCTATATATCCTTGGTGCAAGCCGCTGATTTCCCTTTGAATTTCCAAAGACCCGCGCGATCTTCGAAGAGTTGACGGAGATTCCAGTGTCTGTCGAACTCGCTTCAGACTTCCTCGATCGCAAGACACCCATCTTCCGTGACGACATCTGTGTGTTCGTCTCTCAGTCCGGTGAAACCGCAGATACGATCTTGGCGATGCGGTACTGCCTTGAGAGGGGCGCGTTGTGCGTCGGTGTCGTCAACACCGTCGGAAGTACGATCTCCCGTTCAACTCACTGTGGTATCCATATCAACGCTGGCCCTGAGATCGGTGTCGCTTCGACCAAGGTGTGTTCTTTCTTTCCCTTGCCTTGTTTCTTTTTGCGTCATATAGTGTTTGCTAATGGATCTTGATGCTTCTTTTCCTTTTTGTTCGGGGTTCCGATTAGGCTTACACGTCCCAGTACATCGCTTTGATCATGATGGCCCTCCAACTGTCCGAGGACAAGATCTCGTTGACGGAGCGTAGGAACCAGATCATTGATGGCTTGCACGAGTTGCCGTCGCAGATCTCAAAGGTCCTTTCGACCGATAAGAGTCTGCAGCAGTTGGCCAAGGATACGTTGGTGAACAGCAAAAGTCTGTTGATTATGGGTAGAGGATACCAGTTGAGTTTGGATCTATATATCTCAATCGTATGGCACATGATCAAGAGAAGTATTGACTGGATGATGTTGATAGGTACGCGACTTGTCTCGAGGGTGCTTTGAAGATCAAAGAGATCAGCTACATGCACAGCGAAGGTAGGGGCCGCTGGGGGTGTCTGGTGTGAAAAGAGAGCACTGACGATGGCCATCAATCCCTCAAGGCATCCTCGCCGGTGAACTCAAACACGGACCGCTCGCGCTCATCGACGAGAACATGCCCGTCATCCTGATCATGACCCGAGATTCACTCTATCCCAAAGTCCAATCCGCCCTCTCGCAAGTCACCGCCAGGAAGGGACAACCTATTATCATCTGCCACGAGGACGACCATAGCATCAGCAAGCACGCGAGGACGATCCGGATCCCGACAAGCGTGGACTGTCTGCAGGGTCTGTTGAACATCATCCCCTTGCAGTTGCTGAGCTATCATTTGGCTATCTTGAATGGGTTCGATGTGGATTTCCCTAGGAACTTGTGAGTTCCCTTCCCTTCTTTTCTTCTTTTCTTTTGGTTCTTCCCCTTCTTTTTTTTTCTCTTTTTTTCTTCCTACTCTGTGTGGTTGCTTTCTTGGAAGGAAGATGGGCGCTAACATTCTGTTCCTGGTTGTCATTGCAGGGCCAAGTCCGTCACCACTGAGTAGGGTGGATGTTTTGTTTTGAAAGGTGGAGGCGTTCCAGAATGGACAAGTGTGGTATCCTTCTCGTCTTCCGTCGTTCCTCCTCCCATGTATTCAGAATTTTGTTTCAAAAAAAAAACTCAAAAATGTGATACGGGGTCAATGCTGGACTTTTCTTATACATTTTCCCCGTAGAATCCTGCGGGGGGCAGTGTTGTGCATAGCGCCCTGAAAGGCACACACGTCCATATCCGTAGCCACTTCCGCATGATTGTATGATTTGTGAGACTCGTACCCGCTGGTCTGAGGGATCCCCGTGGATAATGGATGGCGTTTGAGTGGATTCCGCCGCTGTGGCTTTCGCTCCCCGTTATCGTTCAAGGTTAAGACGAGCCTGTCTCATCACCATCCGAAAGAAGAGTGACTTCCTCCAACAAGCTGCTGATCACGTACCCTAGGCCTTTCTTGAGAACACCTCAAAGGGCCTCACGGTGTGCGATGCGGTGCGGGGATTCTTGATAACCGGGGGACGATTTTTCGAAGGGGGAGTGCTGTACCCTGCAACGCTCAGCCCTTTGGCCCAATGCTTCCGATGTGAGGGAGTCATAATTAGGAAGATGTCCTGCGAAGATGGGCTTTTGTTCCGAAGATGATCTTTCGCGGAGGACTGGGGAGCCGGGGTGGATAAGCTACACATGTTTTTTTTCTTCCATGTGGATCGTCTGGGCAAAGCGTATTGAAATGTCTTGCGAACATGGGCGCTTAATTCAGCCACTCGTAAATTGAAACTCCGAAACTGTACAGTGAAGCGATCAGCGGCTTTACTCCGGCGATCAAGAACAGCCACCCAGTCGACCATGACGACGGTCACGGAGGACCGGCACCGCTGGCCGGATATTGTGCTCCCTGATTGCTTCTGTAAGGGTGTTAAACGCATTACTCCGAGATCGAGATTAGGACCTGAGGAAGAAGCACCAAGATCCCAAGGGCGGAGTAGGTCAGTCAAACGTGGCGTAAAGTATCCCACAAGGAGAACCCTTAGGAGGTTCATAAGGGCTGGGTTCATGGATGAGTTATCGAAATCTCTCTCCTCCTCCTTCCGATCGCCGTGTCGTCTCGTTCCCCCCCCCCCGTCCTTTACTCCGGGCTGCAGAATACCACGTACACGCAACCCACTTCGCCGCACCCCATCCCCCTCCACGTCGATCAACCACTCCCCTTCTCACACCCGGCTTCAGCTTCACTCCGATACCATCTCAGCCGAAACGCCAAAAGTCGTCTTACATCATCAGATAGATAGTTGGTAGGGGGGGAAGGTCGAGAGAAAAAAAGAACCCCAACTCCCCGGTCAACACGATCACCCAAACTCTTGTGACGCGGCACGCGCCTTCCTCCAGTCCCGAACAAAATTCCTCCTCTCCCACCGACGAGACACTACGCTGGCTTTCCAGCAGCCGCCACCTCTGGAAGCCCTACCCTCCAACAACAATCATCTCCACGTAGCACCATCATGTCCCAACAACCTTCTTCAATTTATAACGTAAGTTGATTCGAGGAATGGATAATCATCGGGTGGCTTGACTTGAATGTTTTTATTTTAACATCTTGTACATGCAGAACCGGCCATTACAACCTACTGGCGCCATACCTCCTCCTGCGGCAGGTGGACCCAGTGGTGGCGGAGGGCCCGTGAGCGCACTAAACGGTCCCCCCGTCGGACCAGGCGGCGGCGGGATCGGGAGGATGACGGACTATTTGGATATCATCAAACAGGAACACGACCAGATGGCGAGCGAGTGTCACAGTCTAAAGGCCCAACGGGATGAGTATGAATCGCGAGGTACGTCTCTTCAGCAAAAACATCCCAACAACCCTTGATAGAGATCTACGACAGTTGGTTTGATGTCATGTGCGCGGGCGCTTTGATGCTGACAATCTCCTTCTGGAAATTTGTAGTCGGCAATCAAGTCAGCGAGCTCAACATCATTCGACAGGCGTTGTACGAACTCGAGACGCAACACGCCAAGATCCGTCAACAGTACGAGTCCGAACTGCAAGCCCTGCGCGGCGAGCTTGCGGTCATGCACCATCAAGCTCAACAGTCTCAGCTCGCGCAACACGGCCCACCACTACCTCAACAACAACACGGCCCGCCCCCTCCTCATCCTCATTCTCAACATGGTCCACCTCCCCCACCAGGTTCTCACGGCGCTCCAGCCTACCCACCTCAAGATCCCTACGGCCCCGGAAGCGGCTACCCACCCCCACCTCAACAACAACAACCCCCTCCAAACGTAAAGCAACAAAGACCACCCCCGCCTATGCCCCCTCAAGACGATCCATACCCGCCTCCTCCACCGCAACAACAGCATCAGATGCCTCCGATGAAGCGCGAGAGGGAACGTGAACCGAGGATGTCCGACGTCGTCGATCGTGATCGTGATCGTGATCGGGACAGGGACAGGGATCGCGATCGGATGCAGTTGGATCAGAGCGAGCGCGAGAGGGAAAGGGAGGTGAGGGAGAGGGAGGCGCATCGGGGTATGGAGAGGGAGAGGGAGCTCGCCAGTAGTGCTGGGAGAGGTGCTGGAGGAGGGAAGAAGATCAAGCAGCAGTCTGGTGGAGAGCGTGAGTGAACCAACACATCCCCCCCATCCAACTTCAACCCTTCACCATCTACCATCCTCATCTACCCTCCTCCACATTTCGTTCGACGCCGGCGCCACGGTTTTTCGTTTGGGTGTATCTACTTTAGATTGGGAAGAGACAAGGAGGCTAATGACAACTTCTTTTGTTTTTTCTCTCCTATGTCCCCTCCCGAACACACAACCTGAAAATCGCGATCACCTTACTGGTCCCGGAATATCCCTCCATTTTTTCGCCCTGCAAATACCGGGCTCCCCTGGATTCATCCGGAACCTGCACATTGGTCGCCGCAACTCATATCCCTCGCCCTTGCAACGTGTCTTCTCTTGTCTTGGGATGTTTTTCTAAAATCAATCTATCGCTATGCCTCCCGTTATCTCATTGACGTCATCGACCAATCAAACGGAACCCCCTACACGCGGCCTCCAACCATCTTCGGCATCTCTGTTATCTTTTCACCGCAACTGTTATTTGATTTGCCCCAATCCTAATAGAACCTCCCCCACCGCGTCCATCCTCCCGATCCAGCAGCCATCATCAACCCCAACATCTTCATCAACAATCCAACCCACCACCACCACCACCGCCAGGCTCACATCATGGTCCCCTACCACCCCCTCAACACCAACAACACCCACACCAACAAACCCCTCAACATAGCAAACACCCTTCCGAATCCCGAGGTGGGGAACGAGTCGAACACGTAAGGGGTGAAAGGGAAAGGGAGTACGCGCCCATGAGCATCTCCGTCAGAGATCGTGAACGAGAGCGAGGAGATCAGGCACCTCCACCACCTTCATCTCAATCTCAGCAGCAACCGCAACCGTATGGACCGCCTCCGCCTCCTGGACTTTCTCAGGCGCCTTCGTCGTCGTCATCGACGGGTCATCCTATGACGCCTGGACAGGGATCAGGTCAGGTGCCGGTGTTACCCCCGTTTGGGACACGGCTGCAGGAGAGAGATGCAAGAGAACGTGAGAGGGAACAGAGATTGTATTGGGAGCAGGAGAAGGAGAGAGAAAGGGAGGCGAGGAGAGGTGGAGGGGAACCGATGGAGGATGTCAAATACGCGATACCAGGGGAGCGAGATAGGGATAATAGGGAGCGTGAAGGTAGGGATAGGAGGGGGAGCGATCGTGAACGAGAGAGGGAGCAGCAGAAGGAACGTGAACGTGAACGTGACGTGAAGTGAACGCGAGAGGGAACGTGAACGCGAGCGAGAGCAGAAGGAGAGAGAGGCGAGCGTGAAGATTGCTCCTCCTCCCAATCCGCCTCCTCCTGCACAGGTTGTGCCGCCGGTGAATCCACCCCACTCGTCGCCGACGGCGCCTCCAAACGGTGCCTCTTCGAATGGGACAGGTGGACCACGCCCGCCGAGCTCTGCATCAGGACCTGTACAGCGCCCAGCTTCTTCTGCTGCGGCAACCACGACAGCAACCGCCGCCGCGCTTCCGCCTCCACCTAGCACCGCACCCGTCCAACATCCAATAGCGCCCACCCCAACTCCAGAACAACTTCAACTTCTTCCTTCGTCTGCCACATCATCGACCGCCACGATTCAACAACCACCAACCGCTCCTGCTTCTACCACCGCCGCTACTACTGCACCCGCACCCATTGCTACAAATGGTGCGACGAGCGCCGCCGCCAAGGATCCGAACTCGAACGGTACAACCCCACCGCCTGCCGATGGCCCACCCGGTGGGGGCCCGTGGACGATGGCAGCCTTGACGGATTTGGATCCGGATCAGGTGCCGAGTGAGCTGAAGAAGGAAGGGAGCGATTGGTTTGCCATTTTTAACCCGCAGGCGCAAAGGAAGCTGGATATCAGCCTAAAGTTGAGCTTGTCGCATGAGAGGTAAAAAAAAAACCGCTCTTGGTGCTTTGATCTCGATGAAGACGTTGCTAATCCGCTTGTGGTGACTATTTTAGTGTCGTGTGTTGTGTTAGGTTCTCCGCGGATGGGAAGCACCTTGCTACAGGGTGTAATCGGACGGCGCAGATCTACGATACCAAGACGGGCGAAAAGACTTGGTAAAGCTGATTCTTACTTTTGTTGTTTTATATCCTCGGACTGACCGTATTCGTTTGGCTTAGCACGTTGACGGATGAAGCCGCCACCAAGACTGGTGACTTGTACATTAGGAGCGTGTGCTTCAGTCCTGACGGAAAACTCTTGGCTACGGGCGCGGAGGATAAGCAGATCAGAGTTCGTTGATCATCATATCCGTACGGATAAAATGTCTGACATACTTGCTCATCAACCAAAAAAAAAAATTAGATTTGGGACATCGCGACGAAATCCATTCGACAAATCTTCACCGGTCACTTGCAAGAGATTTATTCCCTTGACTTCTCGAGGGACGGAAGACTGATCGTCTCTGGGTCTGGAGACAAGACGGCGAGGGTGTGGAACATGGCTGAAGGCTCACATCAGACACTCGCCATCGTCGAACCCGCTGATGTCGACGCTGGTGTCACATCCGTCGCTATCTCTCCTGATGGTCGACATGTCGCTGCTGGCTCTTTAGACACGATCGTCCGCATCTGGGACGTCGCCACCGGAAACCTCATCGAGAGGCTGAAAGGTCACACCGACAGCGTCTATAGCGTGGCGTTTACGTTGGACGGGCAGGGTTTGGTCAGCGGGAGCCTGGATAAGACGTTGAAGTACTGGGATCTGGTACCGTTGATCAGGAACCCACAGCGAGCAGTAGCTCTGAGCCAGAATGGGACTGTGGCGAGTGGCGCGCAGCCAGTGGCCAAGGAGGGTGGGGACAAGGGAAGCACGTGCCGCGTTGCGTTCTCTGGACACAAGGTATGACACCATTTTCTCTTGTTCAGGTATATCGCGGAGCCTTCGGCTGACTGATGCTCTATTCAAATTGTACAGGACTATGTTCTCTCTGTCGCTGTGTCTCCTGATGGTGGATGGGTTGTATCTGGCTCGAAAGATCGTGGCGTCCAATTCTGGGACCCTCGGACGGGCTTGACACAACTGATGTTGCAAGGACACAAGAACTCGGGTGCGCACCATTGTGCATGCCTCGAAACTTGGAACCGAACTGAACCGGATTTTTGATTTTGATTTCGATAGTGATATCGATCGACCTTAGTCCCGTGGCTAGTGCAGCAGGAGGCTTGTTGGCCAGCGGCAGTGGGGATTGGATGGCACGCGTCTGTAAGTGCACAGGATCGTATTCTCAGAGTATGGATGTTCCTTCTGACCGACTATTACTATTATTTGGTTTGAACAGGGAGCTACACTCCTGTGGCATGAAGAAAGCAATGAATGTCTTGTTTAAATCACTGTTACCTTTTCAATCCTCTTTTTTCCTGTGTGTTTTGTGGATCCCTTCACATTTGCTTTTGACCTTTCCTCTTCACTTGTTCGCGCGTGTGTGTCACTGGGTTCGACCCCCCTCTGTTTCTGTCTTGTTTTCCTGTGCTCAACTTTCTTGGGATGTGGTGTCTATCCCTCACAGCCTTTGTATGCGTATCTTCTAGTCCAGTCCCAACGTAAATCGATGTCCTTGTCTGTCGCTTTCAATCCAGGAGGGTCACGTCTTGTAATGAAAAAAAAAAACAGCTGATAATAGCCCATAGTCATGCCACGTTGGACCTTGCTCCCTTAAGGAACGCATTACACCCGGGACCAGAGTGCTGGTGCATGAAATGATCATAACCTTAGTATTACGTCTACACGAAATTCGAACGGTTGAGAATGTGAGATGCCCTCAACAGGGGCGCGGAAGAATAATAAATGACCAAGGGTCGTAATTGTTCAACAAGCCCGCAAGGAGGACCCCGCCCAATCACGTGGTTAGAAACGCCAGGCACGCACCAGCATTAGAAGGCACCAGGGGTCAATGGGGTGATCAAGTCTGGTCAAACACAGGTCATTGACCCCTCGCATGACTGACCCGGCTAACTCGCAGCCTTGCGTTGTCACATGTCCCCTAAGCCTCCGTCGGTGTGACGCATTGGTGACCCTTGTCCCAGTGTCCCATAGCCGGCGGTTAGGTCGAAGTACAATGGAAACCGCCCGTTTAATAGCTCAAGTCGTCCAAAAGATGCTTGTAGAGGTAGCTCGAATGGCATGCGCACTGAGGAGACATTTCAAGGTTCCAGAGAAGTGTCAAACGGGCCAAAAATCCAGCCTTCCAAGAGACACTCGAATACTTATTTTTCCGGCCGACTCCACCTGGTGGCGGCTTTGAATGCCCCCCCCCCCTGACTCAGCATCAAGCTTAATCCTAATATCGAGTCCTTTCTCTTTGACAGCATTGAAACGCATTGGTCTCGGTCAACACTTCCGCGGTCTCTCCACAATATCCCATTCTCCGTGACGCGACCACACGATATCGTTCATACTGGAGCCCCCGTCCAACGCATGACACTACTGCAGAAGTCCTCTGAATAAGTGCCCCACAAGAGACAGTCTCCTCAATATACGCTCAGACAATATTTTGACAGTTCGTTAACTAGCGGCGGCCCCGTCATCATCCACCATGTGGCTCGGAGTGCCAGGTGGCACAGGAGGATCAAGCGAGAAATGGCCCGTCAGATGCCCTTGCGCTCACTCCGTCACCGCTCGAACTTCTGGGCCCTTGCTTCGGAAGAGATCAGACACCAATCCGACTATATGTGGTGGAGGATCCCCTTTCACTTGGCCACCCCACTTCGAGGCAACATCGATAAGCCGATTCTGCACCATCCTTCTGTTCCGTTTGAGGCGCTCCAGTGACAACGCCGCGTTCTGCGAAGGAATGGCCTCTACTCCTGCTGACTCCGCCGTCATTCGTAACGCCGCCTCATCCCCCGCTCGCGCCCTTTGCTCTCGGATTCGTTGATCGGAGTGAGAACTTTGAGCTTTTAACGTATCCGAGATTGTTTTCAGCGCTTGCGGATCTTTCTCCGTCTTTGTTTCGTTTACGAGGTGCTTTAAAGATGGCAGAACTGGGAACGATGCAGAGTGTGCTTGACGTTGTCCGTTGCCTCATCGACCGAGAGCTCTGCGGACCAAGGATCTGGTGAATCCCCACTCGCTGCCTTGCGTCGTTGAGAAGCCTTCTCCTGAGATGGTACGACAGCGTTTAAGTTGGATCACGTCAACCGTTTCTGGTCAGCCTTGCACTTCGCGGTTGGGGCCGGGGGCTCTCAGTCGGTCTTTCATGCCCTGCATGGATAATGAAGGGGACTGCTGGCTCTTTTTGAGAGTCTCCTTGTTGTTGCTGGAAGCACACGTCATCTGTACATCAGCTCCAACCGTAAGCGACGCCTCGATTGGTACCTACGACCCTTGTTTCCCTAGGCCGTCCATGATGTCATCTAGATGTGGGCTCCGTTTAAACAGCGAGCATAGATCCTGCTCATCCCTTGACGCGCATGCGGAGGTCATGAGCGTTTGGCCCGTCATGAGGCGGATCAGACAAAATCAGGGTCTCCTGGTACTGACTTGCAGGTTGGCCTACAGGCAAGGAAAGGACCAAGGACCCAGAGACAACGAGGAAGGACAGGAAAGCAGCCGGGCTCCCAGTGATGTACGCGAAATGCTGTTTCTGGGTTGCAGGCCTACCTGAGTGGAGGTATTGATATTATAGATATAATATGGTGCGGACACGATTTTGAAGGAAGCGGGTTGCGACGAGGTGCCAGAAGAGGGCTTGTTGCTGAGTCCACTGACACGAGAGGCAATAACCAGGCGACTATTTAAACAACCAAATTGTCGCTTCGAAACACAAACAGGGCAGTGGTCGCTTCAGGGGGTTACCTATGAAGCAATATGTATGATCCAACTTGCTGGATACGTCGCTTGTTGTATTTTGCGTAGCCAGGCAATCCAAAGTCATACCCAAGTCATTATGTGAGGGATTTGGCTGTGGGTGTTTTATTAAATTTGTGACGTCTCAGACTGTGTCGCTCGATGTCGATGTGCGGTATTATCAGAGGTCCGTCCGAATAAATCAGGCTTTATGTAATGCTTAGTAGATCACAGCTCGCCAACGCCTATCCTTGCCGACTGTCATCGGCACAACGGCCAACGCCCCCGGGTAGTTAGCTCCACCATACTCAAGCTAACGTCCCGCCTACGGTGGGGGTGTGTGTCCAGAGAGGTCCCCTCGTCACTTTCACCGATTTTCTTGAAACAAATATTATTGTCATACTTTGCTGGTTGTACATCAGGTCTGAACACAGCCCCTCTGACCATTCACTTCGAGCATAGCCACGTATGTTCTCTCGCAAAGGAGAGCGGGACGCTGGGCAAGCTCAGTAAAAGCCCCAGAATTGATTCTTCGCGAACGCGGGAAGTATAGAGAAGTGTGCAATGTCCAGAAAGGTAATCGAGTATTCGGTGTCTTTGCTGCCAAGATAGGAACGTCCTAATTGACTTGGATTGTGGTATTTGCGAAGGATACTGCCGCCTCCTCGGAGGCCTTCAACAAACCCAAACCCAAACAAAACTTAAGCATCTCTACTGTGACGTTGCGGCCATTCAGACGAAGAACTCACCCCAAACACGGATGTAATTGCAGCGGTGAGCGTGTATGATCCTGCCGACTTGATGTCAAGCGACTCTGTGAAATTCCCACTACCCGTGTTATAGTGGCCTTGGGTACTGTGGAAGTGACAGGGTGAGCACGATGGGATCAGACCAAAGGTGTGATCGACGAATGAACAGGGCAACATACAACAGGTCGTAGGAGTTGAGGGGTGTGCCGAGACATGTGTCGCATGGTGTCAAAGAGCTGTTGCGTACACCAAAAACGATGAAGTAGTCAGACCAGTTCTGGATGTAGTCCTCTGTCTACAAAGGATGTATAGGTGGGTTAGTGTTCATGTGCGTTATGAGGGAAGGCTCACCCCAATGACGACATTGAACTTCTTGCCGGCTTTGACACTGGTTGGAGCGGATATGCTTACGATGCGAGCGGCAGAAAGTGAGATGAGGTAGACGAGGGCCAGGAAGGACGCGAAAGCAGAAGGAGACATTGATAAGGGGAATGGGTATGTAGGGTGGGAAGAGGCTGAACTTGATGATGGAGAGGAACCTGTGATGAACCTTCGGGAACCGTCTTATACCCCTAGACCAATTCCCGTGAGCGTTAATGTCTACGGACCCACGCCAGCCGCACAGCCTTGAAACCGTCCTTCTCAGGTTGCGTCACCACATACACGCCAATGCACCAGAGACCACTTTTATCACTGTCAACGCCTCATGACCACGCGATCTCATGGTTTACACCCATGTCAGTGGAGGTTGGCCGTGCAGGCACTGGACGTACAGTTGACAGTATTAGGGGCCATAACCGTCGTGGCTGCTCACGTCTCGTTAAGTGTTATTTTCGGACCAGGTCTCGGGAAACTCAAACCTATCACATGGCCTGTATATCACCATTTCGAAGGTACCCTAATATAACGGAATCAAGTAGGTCTGTGGTCGAGACATCTCGTAGGTTTGCACGAGACTCCCCACGGAAAGTTTGTGGAAGCATTGTGTCGACAACGTGAACGCCGGCATCCTCCGGACCTCCCAAAGTCCCAACCTAATACGGCCCAGAGGCTGAAGGAAATCAGAAGCGGGATGAGTGTTCACCTCCACATGATCATCAAGATGTTTGCTTGAAAGGGTGCAGCTAGATTCAGATGAAGCGCATTAGGCGCCGTCATAAGCCATGATTATGGATGAGCAAAAAAGCAACCTTGTTTATCTCATCGCCTCCTTCCAAGATTTGAGATCGTATTCAGCTATTGGCAAGCATCGTCATGATTCGGTGATGTGCGCGCATGGTTACCATTGGTTGAAATGGTGAAAGCCACGTGATGTTTGCTTTTTGACGCGTTTGATATTGCAACCTTAACTATACCCTCATTCACCTAGCAATGATGTCTAGCGCAGCGACCAGCACCAGTCGCGTCCCCAGCAACGGCACTCGTAGTAATATGAAAGTCAAGACTATCGTTCGTCTTCGACCCACCTTGAAGCTAGAGCAGCCCGACGCCGGCATCAACATCGACGGGAACAGCATCGCCGTCGTCAATCCACGAGATCCAACGGCATGGTTTCGATTCAACTTTCACTCTGTGCATGGTCCTAAAGCTGGGCAAGAGGATATATATCGAAACGACGTGCAGGATCTGATTGCCCACGTGTGGAAAGGCTTGGTAAATGGTCGATTTCACTAATTGAAAGGAGGTATTGAGCTGCAGTGCTAACAGAGGGAAATGCCATTTTGGAGCAGACGGTGACCGTTTTTGCCTATGGCGTCACTTCTTCCGGCAAGACCCATACCATGCAAGGCAATTCCACCGATCCAGGTATAATCCCTCGTGTTGTGGAGGCCCTCTTCCAGATGAGGACAGCAGCGGACGAAATACATATGACATACATGGAAATATACCGAGACGAGGTCTATGACTTGCTCGTCGGAGGCGTCAACGTAGGTCCACAAGAGGAAGCCAACTGGCATTTGGGCAACGAACATCTGAGCGCTCTCTGTTTGCTTCATCTAACAGGGACCCAAATTACCTGTAAGAGAAGACCGGGATGGGAAAGTAGTAGTAGCCAACCTAACAGAAGTTCGTGCCATGCCTTGTCTCTCAGCACTTCACTGATAAAGACCTTGACTTACCTTGTATCAGATGCCATTGCGTTCCCCAGCAGAGTTCGACAATGCTTTTGCGTGAGCGACGTGACACATTATGGACTGGGAGCTACACTGATACCAAGTCGTCTTTCAGGAAAGCCATCAAGTCGCGGTCAACCGGCGCCACCAATCTCAACCATGCCTCAAGTCGATCTCATGCTATATTATCTCTCAATATCACACGAACCGAAGGTGACACTTGTAAGCATATTCCGTTACGTATGATATGCAGGCAATCAACCTCGTTGCTACAGCTTTGACCGGTTCCATCAATCTGGTCGATCTGGCGGGTAGCGAGAACAATAAGGTGCGTTCAGAAAATGTCTTTGCACAAGTCACCTGCCTCATGTCATGTCTTTGACACTTATTTTATTTTATTTCAGCTCACCGGAAACGATCCTGCCAGGATGCTCGAATCAGCAGCAATAAATAAGTCGCTGGCCACCCTCGGTCAAGTCGTTCACGCGTTGAATCAGGGAGCGTCCCGGATCCCGTATCGCGACAGTAAACTCACGCGCATCCTACAAGACGCGCTAGGAGGGTCAAGTATTGGTTTACTAATCTGCAACCTCGCTCCTGGAGCCAAATTCAGAACTGATACGCTGAACACACTCAAGTACGCCCCTTTCGTCGTCACATTATATGAACGGGCTGTAACATCTTGACACTTTGTGTTATCAGCTTTGCCGCACGCACACGAGAAATAGAGAACCGGCCGACCGTAAACGAAAGAGATAATCGTCCTGTTCCCAAGCCGCACTTCGCCGCCGTCCAGCCTGCCCGCGCTCCTCCACCATCACGCTCAGTAATGCCTCTTCCTCGGAGACTAAGTGTCTCTATTGCCACTCCGATGGTCATGCCAGCTCCGGTCGTGTCGTCCTCTTCTAGGTCGCGCTCGCGTCAAAGCCTCCTTCCTGTCCCGGGTCCTAGCCGCGGTCCCCGTCCCAGCGTCGCAGTAGATGAGACCATTTTGAGGGCCCAAGTAGAGCGGAAGGTGAGGGAGGAGATGGAGAAAGACGGTGAGAGAGAGCGGCAGCGGCTAGTAAGAGAGCTGCAAGAGAAGGCCCAGAACGAGCGGCAACAAGAGTTGCAGCGCGCACTGGACGCCGAGCGCTTACTGACAGAGGAGCTGAGGAAGCAGAGAGAGATGGAGATTCAGGAGGAGCGAGAGAGGCAGAGGAAAGAGCAAGAGGAAGCGTGGCAAAAGAAGCAAGCAGAAATGGAAGCTAAGGTAAGCTTTTTCGTCTGGGATCGATTCTACTGCCGCAAGATGGCTCATGTTTTGACCGAACGCTAGATCGAACGAGTTGTGGAAGAGCAGGTCGCCAAACGACTCGCAGAGATTCGAGCACAGGAGCAACTACAGCTCCAACAATTGACTGCTCCGAATAACTCCACAGACTTCGATGACAGGACGTCCGTTGAGCATATCCTATCAGGCGCCACCCCATTGCTCGAATCGCAGACCAGGACTAGCCCTGCCACGGAGGCGGATTTGAAAATGCGGCTTGAGGCGCTAGAGAGAAAGACGTGGGCACCCTCGCTTGCTATTTTGAAGTCAGGCCCACTAATACTCACTTGTGTAGACAAATGCGAGAAGCAGAGGAGCAAATTGCTCCGAAGCTGTCACCCAATGGGAAGAAAAGTGCTGCGAAGGCACATGTCGCGTATGCTCGTGAACGAGAAGCAAAGGGTGACTTAGAGACGGCCCTGGAGTTCTTCAGGCGAGCCCAGGTGTACATCCCGCAGAACGAAAAGCTTAAAGTTCGGTAAGCCCCGAAGCACCATCGCGATTTGCGATGAGAGACTGACATGAATGTGATTCTGCATGCAGTATCGATGCTATGGAATTGGCGATCGAGAAGGAGAAAAGTGGCGCACTTCCAGTGACAATGCCCATTCCAAAGCGGCCGAGTGGTCGTAGTTCGGCACCCAAGTCCCAACCGCCTCCAGCCCCTCTCGAGGTCGTGTATGAAGATGATGAATGCGAAACGGAGGAGGCACTCAGAGATGACGATGAGCAACTTGACTTGGCCCTGAGCCAGATGAGACCCTCTAGCAGGACTCGCAGCAAACTCAAACGGGCACGGGGAGGAACGGCGCCGCTGGAGGAGATCGCGTTACCCCTACCTGAAACGGCTACGGATGTAGACGACGCTGCGATGGTCATTGATTCGGAGCAGCCAGCAAAGAAAAAGAAACGGGCTATCGGGAAGGGGAAGGGGAAGAAAGGCAAGGTCCAGACAGAATGGGATGTGGACAGCGATGAAGAAGAAGGAGAGAATGAAGCTGGTGCTTTGGGACTTGGGTTCGCTGCCAAGATTAGGAGGAGGATTACCAGGAAAGCGCGGATATCGAAAGTTTAAGTTAGGTTCTTGCAACTGATAGTTTGATTCACGAAAGGATGATGACCATGATCTTCCCCTGTTTATGTTTTCTTCGATTCATCCTTCACACCTTGTATGTATATTGGAGCTGTACATTTTGGTTTCATGTCTTCCTTGCATGCTGCTCGTGAAGTCTGTCCCCGTCTCTTTTTCGTGAATAAATAACTCGCTCATAACTATAAGTGTAGAGTCTAGCAACTCGTTCCATAAAAGCAAGCTCAGACTTTCGAACCTCTCTGGCATAATCTCCGTTGGCCCAGCATTCATTTGATCCAGCCATCTACCCAGCCATCCTCCCAGCCCACCTTGGAAATGCGATACACTCTCTAACGTTCTCGATTCCACTAATCCACGAGATCAATCTCTCGAACCCAATACCGAAGCCACCATGAGGTACGCTGCCATATCTCCTTAGATCCAAATACCAGCTATATTCTTTTGGTGAGAGGCCATGCACGAGCATGGCTTGCGTGAGCGCATCGAGGCTGTCTTCTCGAAGGGACCCGCCGACAAGCTCTCCGATAGTAGGGATGAGAAGATCAAAGCATTCGACTGTAGGCTGTGAGGAGATAGTGGAGGATGATAACTTCATGTAGAAGGGTTTGAGAGAGGTTGGGTAGTGTGTGATAAATGTCGGGAGGTTGAAGTGTGAGGCGAGTGTGCGTTCGTGTGCGCTCGAAAGGGCCTCACCCCATTGAGGCGGTGGTAGCGACGATGAATCGGCATTGTTGATGCGGGAGAGGAGAGTGATCGCATCAGTGTAAGTCATTCTGACCCAAGGTTTATCCATCATCGAGGGCCACGCCAGCAAGCCCTCCTTTCTGACGACAGGCTCTTTCCCTTCCCAACCCGTCTCTAAACTTGCTTTGAGTTCCGTCAACTCATCCATCATCCCACTGGCACCTGATAACCCCCTCAAAGTGTGTTTGATTGAATCCTCCACGACGTCCATGACGTTGTTCAATTCCTTAGTGAAAGACATCTCAGCTTCAAGCATCCAGAATTCAGAGAGGTGACGGTTTGTTTGGGATGATTCAGCACGGAAGGTTGGGGAGATGGTGTAGACTCGATTTAGGGATGCGGAGAGGGCTTCGAGGTGGAGTTGGGATGAGACGGTGAGAAAGGCTGGTTTGGCGAAGAATTCGGTAGGTGGGTTGGGGAGCGGAGATGAGGACGAGGACGGGTTCGGTGTTGAGGATAACACAGACGTCAGCGTTTCTGACATGGGCTGCTGTTGATGATCATGCTCTGGTCGGACGCGAAAGACTTCTCCGCCACCTTCGCAGTCGTTTGGTGTGAGGATTGGAGGATGGACATGGTAAAAGCCGTTCTCCTAAAGAACGCGCAGTGCATCAGGTCAACAAATGCAAGATTTACTGACGCTTTGTCGTCTTTACCTCATAATATTCTTGAAAGTATTGTGAAACCCTGTGACGCAGCCGAAGCATAGTAGCAATGTTGCTCGTCCTCGGTCGAAGGTGGGCATGCTCTCTCAAATATGATGTGGAGAGACTTTGCTTCTGAATTGGGTATCTCTACGGAACATGATCTCAGCCCAGCACCTACCCAGCTGGACCTGGAGGGCTCACCTCTGGATCACACTCTCCCAGAACCTCCATATCCGACACGCTGATTTCTATCGGTTGCAGTGCTTTAGGGGTATGGACCACTTTACCGCGTAAAGATACGCTCATTCCGTTGTTTAATCTAACCGTTCCAATTCTCATAAATCTCGCGGTCGTCAAATCAAATCCCTGGAACAAGCAACTCACGCCTTTGCGATATCCGCAGGGATGACAGCCTGTAACGTCTTATGCGATGTACCATCGCGAATCTCTGCAAAGGCGTATTTCTTCTGTTTGCGTATGGACTTTATCCATCCATGTACTGTGATGGCTTCGACGGCTGGGGGAGTATCTGGAGTGTATTGTAAGACTTGGCGGATAGTCAAAGGCAGTGTAGATATTGGGCGAAATCGAAGATAAGCGGTCTGCCATGGTAAGTGACCCCTTCCCAACGCACGCAACGCCGTCCTCATTGAGCAGAGAGAAAGAGTGGATGGCCTGGGAGCAACGGCAATACGGGCTTCATTTAGGCTTTGTTTACTATTTGTTCGGATCGCGGAAGCAGACAAACCATCTACTCTTCTTAGCCATCTGGAAACTTCCCCTGGCATTGGATGGGCATTCAAGGACTCCTACCGCTCCTAAAGTCCATCCAAGTTGACACGCATCTATCAGAGTTCAAGGGCAAGAAGTCCGTGTCGACGTCGGTTTCAATCATTTTGATACACTTTTGAACAAACCCCACTGGTTCGTTGTTAGGTTCGCAGTTGACGCGTATGTATGGCTACATCGAGGCGCATACGCCTGTGCACCGCAGCTAGTCAAAGGAGAGCCAACGACAAAGTACGTTCGAGCCTCATGAGGCGGTCTCTTCGATCGTTGCCACGTCTGACTCGAAACTTTGCCACCTTTGACGTACACAGATACGTTGACTACATAATGCATCGAGTCCGAATGATGCGTCATTATGGCGTTGAGCCGTACCTAGTCTTTGACGGTGGACCTTTACCAGCGAAGAAAGGGACCGAGACAGATAGGGCCAAGTAAGATTCGATCATAGCTGAGATGGAGGTGCTGTGTCTTTGCTGACAATGCGTGAACGCGTCTTGAACTTCCAGGAAACGCGAGGAAACCTTATCTCGAGCCAATCAACTTACTCAACAAGGCCTCCACTCTCAAGCTCGGGACTTGTTCGTCAAGTGCGTAGACGTGACGCCGGCAATGGCGTACCAAGTCATCAAGGTGAACCAGAAGCACACAATCATCATCAAACAGGACCTCATTCTGACGATCCTCCATCTCGCGATCAGGCCCTCAAAGTGGAGAACGTCTCGTACGTCGTCGCACCGTACGAAGCAGACGCTCAGCTCGCGTACCTCGAACTGAACGACATGGTCGACGGCATCATCACTGAGGACTCAGACCTCCTCGTCTTTGCGTGCAAACACGTGTTATTCAAGCTTGATTCCGATGGAAACTGCGTTAGCATCAAGAGGGAACGATTGGGCTCTGTTGTGGACGCCCCAATGAGCGGGTGGGGGGATAAGGAGTTCAGGGAGATGGCGGTGAGTTTTGTTCACATCGTCCAGATGACTAGAATTAAACGTGTCCTTTGTAGATCCTCTCTGGTTGTGACTACCTTCCATCTGTCGTCGGTCTTGGTCTCAAGACCGCACACAAGTTCCTCCGGAAATACAAGACGGTAGAGAAGGTCCTTCAATTCATCCGACTCGAATCGAACATGAAGGTTCCTCCAGGATATCTGAACGCGCTACGCCAAGCCGAGCTTGCGTTCCAGCATCAGAGAGTTTACGATCCACGATTACAGCGGTTAGTCTTCCTGCGACCTATCGGTGAGGATGTGGCGTGGGATGAGACCAAAGACGCGTATGTAGGGATGTAAGTTGAATTTTAAGTCTGCGCAATAGATCCCGAACCTAAACATAAACCGTGCTCGGTGGGCATGACCTTGCCCTTAGGGATATTGAACCGGAAATCGCTCGGGGCATTGCGGAAGGTGACATCGAACCAACAACACTTCTACCCATCGAAGACATCAATATTGGATTCAAACCTAAGCCTTCATCTTCTATGAAACGTGGATTCTCGGAGAGGAACGCGAATGCGAAGAAGTTTGCTACCGTCGGCTCGCCGCCAGAGAAGGGGACATTAAAGGACTTCTTTTGTATGTTCCATTACATCTTCTGTTGTGGGACCGGCATGAACGATAATTTTCTGCATAGCTGTCCTCCCAAAAAGCAGGCCCGCTGCGCCTATTGATCTAAGCCACACTCGGGTGCTACCATCGACTTTCCCGAAGAAGGCGCCGCGAGCGACTGGTGCAAATAGTGGTATGAGGACGCTCTCGGAGCAGATGGATATGGAACGGGAACAAAAGACTAGCTACATTGTTGTTTCGGATGAAGCCGAAGACGTAAGGACGGCACCCACGACTAGCCGATTCTTTACAAGCAATCCACCACCAGGGAAGCGAAAACGTGAAGACCACGAAGTAATGACTACGCCTCGAAACCCACGAAGGGTCCGATCATCCTTGGCGACAACTGGGGTTGGTTTTGGTCTCGAAGGAAAGGAGAACGAGATGCCTCCGCTTTCACCTTTGGATCCCGTAATGCAAGAGGATGGATATATCTCGCCAATGGTGAGAGGCAACAGCGTGGTGGATGTGTCTTCCCCAATCGATCGGTTATCTATTGTGGGGAATGAAAGCATGCCTATGAGCCAGAACCGAGGCCAAGTTGTGGATGAGAGCTTCATCGGGGGAAAGATGGTCAAAGGCGGGGGTGAGCGAGAAGCGATACCAGCTGACGATATCTCCAGTCCAGTAACGGAGTTGACGCTAATATGGCAAGTGGGTGGGAGAAGCCGGGTGTCTTATTCACAAGCTGCTGTTAATCCCCGAACTCTGTTGACGGAGTCACCTACGAAGCGAACATCTGGTGACAGTGCTATCCTAGTCCACAGTACGCCATCTCCGTCGAAACCGTCTCCATTCTCTCCTCTACATCCCTGCGGAGTAGATCTCCGAGATGGATTTCAAGATGATATTTCTAGTGAGGGCTTCGTCGGACTTGATACCCCAGGACTTGACGATGAAATAGAGGCAGGGCAGGACCAGGGAGGCAGCGATAACTGGGACGATCATGTGGACTATGAGGTGGACGTGGACATAGATGTGGAGGAAATCGGCGAAGATAGTGGGGGTAATGATGATGTGCAGAGGGTTATGTTGGGCTGGAGGAAGCTGTGGAGTCATACCGCTACCACCACTGCCACTGGACGGAGTCGACAGGCTTCTAAGAATGCACCTGTGAGTTTTTGAACATTATAGATTCCTCTGCCACCACGTTTACTAAAATCGAATAATCCATCTCTTCCACCTCAGCCACCGTCTATACCAACAGCATGTGCCATCGATGACGAGGATACCTTCGGGCCTCCGCACTCGAGCACCACCCCAGCTTCCACCATCCCTCTTCGATTCATCAGCCAAGTGTCATCGTCGTCATCATCCAGGTTCAATCGACGAGGTCCTCTGACCGCTTCGCACCATCTCCAGCCCCGGCAGCCTCGGCGATCCTTACCAGCAAAGGAGGAATTACAACCGTTACAGGCTAAAAAAGCTGGTCGGGCATCGTTGGGGACTTTGTTAACCGCGGATGAGGTGGAGGATGTCGAAGAGGTGGCGGTGCCGCCGCCATCACAGAGGTTACAACAGTTCCGGTGAGCGTTCTCCCCTTTTTGCTTGTTCCTTTGCACCCATGTCGTTTATTGACGTGATCTCCAGTTATCTCCCTCGGTAGTCCTGCTATCGTTGCGGTTCTCCAACTATCAATGTGTCGTTTCTACTCCGTCCACTCACCCATCACTTCATCCACATCTGAGGCATCGCTATCTTGTCCATCGTGCTTTCTCGTTTTCTCGTTTTCTCGTTTTGTCTGCCAACACATCACCACTGTATCATATCAGGCATGTACATAAAAAGAATTGTTGCATCAGACTTGGTTCAATTAAGAGAGGTTGGCCGGTTCTTGTTTGGGGGTCTCCGATTTAGTACAAATGAGATCCACTATCTTTTTCGTAAGATTGACCAGCTTCGGATCCTCCGGGTGCAGGTCCACGGGGCCGTAGCGCCCCTTATGACTCCGGAATTTGGTGTCTGCATTGGGAAGCAGCAACCAGACATTGAGCTGTATTACCATCGCGGGATGTGTTGGCAGTTCGACTAGGGATAGTGGCGCGCCAGTTTCGGAAGTAGTCTTATCCACCCGCCTTCTATAGTATCAGGGGAATTGATGAGGTAAAATTTGATGTGGATGGAGGACGACTAGCTGACTGCGCGATCGGAGGAAACCTGGCTGTGCGATGTGTTCAGTTAAGAGACCTGGCTCTGATCATCAGAGATAAGCTTACTGGCTCAGACACATGAATCGAGAATCTTGGATGTTCTGATGTGTCTCGATTTCCTTCAGAAGGTTAACCGCTGTTAGACAGGCTTCCTTAGACAAGGTGAGAGCATACATCCCGTGTTCATCGAGTGCAGTATGCAATGATTCATTAGAGGTGGAAGTCCTCCTGTACCTCCTGTACGATACCCAGATCTTTCGAGGCAATCCTCTTTTCAGGAATATCAGTGATTCGTGGTATTGCCAGCCGCCCCGTCCTTGAACTGACCACTGCCTCCTTTATGCCCGGTGTAAATCGCTGTACATTGACAACGTACACCAGTCTGTCGGTATGCCTACTGATATCGGTAAATAAACACACTTCATCAATGTTCTGAAGGCGATGGTGAATGATATTAGCATGTGAGGGTGATATAGATTCCACAACTGAGAGTTGATTGGTCCCACATCTGATAATATGTAGATGATGAGGCTGAGGTTGAACCACGCGGTCTTCGTTGACGTCGAGGGTGGACATGCTCCTGGTGGAGGATACCGACCCGGACCTACGTGCTCAGTTCAAAAACCACTGGAAACTTTGACCGTTGCTGGGAGTCACCAGTTTTGTTGGAGGGAAGAAAGCTTGCTCTATTCGGCAACCTGGTTCCCTAAAATTCTCCCTAAGTGGCTTCACGTGGTAGGACGACTTCTGATAAATCCATCAATTACTTGGCATCTATTGATGTATGCAATGAACCAATGGTACTGATTACTATAGTAGACATTTAACCATGATTTTCTCGACACTATAGCTATAGGGTTTGGTGCTAAGCCGCCCCAGAGCTATGATCTGCTCAGACCACTTTACTGAACTCAAAACACGCCCGGCTAGAACTATCACTGCTGTGAAGCGCGGCGGAATAAACGTGGCCGTCTCAGTGAATCCCCTTAGAGCTATGAAACGTGCTTACGGATATCCTGATGAACCTGAAACCCAAGTTATTCAACGGCCAGCTCCTTGAACATCGAGGTAATGCTACCATCCTCCCCGGGGCCCCGTTCCAGGTTACGAAACGGCTTTGGGCGAGCCCTCTGCATTATACCATCGACCTTGTCTCGTCTTCCTTTATTTCCCAGCCAACCTCTCTACATCTTCATTCAACCCTTCCGATTCTTCTTTCTTCTTTCCTCTTCTACTTTTGTTCGCTTTCGATCCTGACCCTGTGTCATTATCGACAACCGATTCTTGTTCTATTTTGAGTCTCTTGACTTCCTTTATTCCGCAAACTCTCGGCGCTCCTTCCCTGCTTTCTTCTCTGCAGGTCCTGGATTACCTCCCTCCTCCACCGTATTATTCCCAGCTCTCGCAACCTCCCTGGCTTCTATAACCAAACCTTCTTATGCACTTCACACAAAACATCAAGCCCGGACTGTTCTTCATTGCCATCTTTGGTGTCGAAGCCCCCGCTCTGCCTTTTGATTATCTCGTTCGGAAGGACTTGTAAGTTGTGACATATTTTTCCTCTTTTAATAACTATATAGTCTCATAACCTTTCGCGCATAGGAAAGGGGTAAGCGGGGTTTGCTCTCGCAAGACGAGAACGAGCAGGGATAATACCACCCCGAAGGCACAGCGTTGACACAAATGAGAAGTGTCAACAGGGATGGGAATCACCCGCCAGCCTATCATCTCAAAGGGAAGACGGCTGGAACTCAATCCATAGGCGATAGCCGACGTCAAGAGACATCTACATGTCACAACACCACTGTCGTCCGTGCAGAGACTTGTGGAGGCTGAAAGGGGCAGAGCAGAAGCTCTAGCAGTGATACAGCGGATCGAGCGTGCCGTAGATGCTCTAGCCTTTCATTCCAGCCAGCGAGTTCGGGCAGAGGGCTTGAACACGAAAGACGAGGATAAGCACATCTTGGAAATGATGGGAGAGAGAGCCCCAAGGAGCGATCTTGTAAAAGATCACGAGGGGCACTCAAACGTACACGATACTTTCCAAAATCGACGAGGACATGGGTAAACCAGAGCCAGACGGCTGCCTATCGCCCCCAACTCTGCTTCACTTTGTCTTTGACAACAAGCGAGACCAAGGTCCATAGATCTGGAAGATGGCGACAGAAGTGCTGAAGAAGATGACAAGAGGTTTCTCGCTCGACGTTGGAGCTGCTCCATCGGACGACCAAAAGGTCAACTAGGGGTTATTGGTGTGATTCAATAATGACAATGGCCTGCATGGTCGTAATAACATGGGACATCTCGATGTTACAGAGGAGCATGCTTGTTTTGACTGTGATGAGCTATGATTGGGCATGTATGCAGGTAGTGTGCGTGGTTGTAACGGATGCTAAAATATGTTAGGATGCTTTCGCAAGAATACAAGTCCGAGCCATTGGAGTACCGTGGTCGGTGTGAGTAGAAGCCTTAGATACACTGCGAAGCGTGTCGCCGTAGTCCGAAGATTTTGGCCACATATACACGTAAAGTATACCCGCGGGTCACAAGTAGCGTGAATACACCAAAGGGTGGCGGTATTAGCGATGCAGAACTGGTTGGCGTTGGGCGGATGGGTGAAAAGAAGTAGGTTGGTCACTTCTGTCTTCAATCGTCACCCTAGATTCTCCCATGTTCCTTCAAATAGGCCGCGCCGAGATATGCTACTCCCGTGATGTCTCCTGACAACCAGACTCTAGCTCACAGTGGCTCACTCGGCTGGCTTACAAGTCCGTTATCTTCCTGTATTTTTTTCTCACTCTGGGCCCTTTGCACCGGAACGACATCCTCTCTCCAGCCGCAGCCGTGTGCATATATAATGTGAATATTCGATTTGCACGTAAATGTACGCGACATCGAGACGTTTCTCTAATAATCCGTTCTTGCTGCTCCGAAAGTACAATATCATGTCTACCTGGAAGAAGGTCGCCCGAGCCAAGCAAGTCGAGCGTACGACACGCTTGCACCAGGACTTGACATTGGACGACAAGAGCGAATATGGCACGGCTCACTCTGCAGATCTGGAGTATCTTCAGGCTAATGGTGAGTGAACCCTTTGTACCCTTCAAACGACACGGGACTGACTGTGTTATGTCTTACTTCCAGCCGCACAGATAGTCCAACACATCCAGAACAGTGATTCGGGTTGGACTGCAGAACGTGTTATGATCGCGTACGTACGACAAGCCGTTCGGGCCCAAGAGGCGACCAACTGCTTGACGGAGGGTACGCCGTTTTCGGCTTGCGCACAGGGCTTGAAAGACGAATTTGACTGAGCACCTTACACAGTGATGTTTGGGGACGCGCTGGGGGAGGCTAGGCGCCTAGACCGTGACTTTGCGGCCTCTAGAAGGATTAAGGGACCACTGCACGGTGTTCCAGTCAGCCTCAAGGACTTATGTAAGTGTGGTTATGCAGTCTTCCTTCAGATGTTTCTCCTAAACTTGAGCCTTATTCCAGTCAAGGTTAAAGACTATGATTATTCTGTGGGGTTCACGAGGTTTGTGTTATATGAATAACTTATTTGATGCCTCCTAATATCTAATTGACAGATACTGCGGGGATCCATCCAATGAAGATGGAGAGGTACGGCGTTTCCATCCAAAGTGAAGGTTGGGTACTAGATTAATGTACTCTGTCCTACATTATCAAGCTCGCCTCGCAGATCCGTGCTGCAGGAGGTATCCCGTTCGTCAAGACCAACGTACCACAGGTCTGTCAATCCCTCAAGAGGCTATCAACTCCATGCCACAACAGATTGACACTCAGATTCAAACGAAATAGACTATGCTATCCTTCGAATGCGCTAACCCTGTGTTCGGCCGTACTGTCAACCCGTGGTGCTCTAAATATTCCTCTGGCGGCTCGTCTGGAGGCGAAGCCGCGCTTCTCGCCTGCGACGGCTCGGCTCTCGGCTTTGGGTCCGACATTGGTGGAAGGTAAACCGGCTGAGATGAATGGCTCTGTAGCTATCATGACCATTTGCTAACACCGCTTGATATTAGTCTCCGTATACCGACGGCATATTGCGGCATTTACTCTATAAAACCTGGCCATTCGCGGGCCTCGATTCAAGGCAGCCGAGAAGTCGTTGCAGGATTCGAGGGTATTCGGCTATGCACTGGACCCATGGGTCGGTCGGTCGATGATGTCGAGCTCGCGTGTCGTGTCATCTTTGGCCAGTCGACCAAGCTAGACATATGGCTCCCCCCTCTGCCATACAAGGACGTAGAGATTCCAAACCAGTTGAAGTTTGGGTATTATCGATCAGGTATGTGATACAATCAAGGCAGGGTTGACATCGACCGCTCTGGAACTCGACGTAAATTGACATTTTACTCTGCCATAGATGCACTGGTTAGATCATCCCCTGCAGTTCAACGAGCCGTTCAAGAGACGGTCGACGCGCTCCGGAAACAGGGACATAAATGCGTCGAGTTCGTAATCCCAGATTTTATAGAGTCCCTACGGATCTTCCTAGGATTGATATCCGCGGACAAATTCAAGATGCTCTTCTCCCACCTTGACTCGGATCCAAAAGTACGTTGCGCCTCATGCATGTCGGATTCAAGTACCAACTAAATTCCCTTTCATGCTTCCTCTAGGACGCTTCGTTGCTTCTGCCCACCATCGCACCACACGTACCTGGTAAGTGATCTGGATTTATTGCTTTTGGAAAGCACATGTACCAGTACCTTCCTAACAATTCGCTGCGTGTCTCAACGTAGGTTTCCTTCGGCACTTTGTAGCGTGGACTGCACGTACTCTTATGAAGGACCCGATCATGTCCCGATTGACTCTTAACCTTCGGGGACGCAACGTCCACGAATTCGTCAAATTAACTGCCGCACGAGACGCATACTGCCGGCTTTTCGTCAAAGAGGTAGGCACGAATACTCTGTACCCCACTCGCGGCTGAAATGCCTAACATTGATTCTACCCGCGAAAGGTCTGGGATACCTATGCATTTGACGGTATTATTTGCCCAGTACAATCGATGCCTTCGGTCCCTCACGGGTGGGTAAACATCTCACTTGTCTAGCTTCCAAGATAGTCCGAGCTGAGGATGCACTCATCATAGCGCATCCACTCATGTCGGTGTCCTGTGTGCCGCCACTTCGCTATACAACATTGTTGACTGCCCCGTTGGCATCGTCCCCGTCACCCACGTCGATGAGAGGAAGGATGCATTGACAGGCGCTTGGGAGGCTGGATCAGATAAGGGCTCTCCGTTCATCTACAGCAAGCTGTACGAAGGGAAGAAGCCATATTACAATGCGGCGGCTATGCACGGCCTTCCGGTAGCCGTCCAGGTAGTCGGCAGGCATTGGGAGGATGAGAAGGTCATCAAGATGATGCGGGTTGTTGACGACGCTCTTGGAGAACGAGGATTTGGTCCAGGGAGTTATACGACTTCGTCTCTCAGCAAAGCATGAGTGAATACAGATCAATATACCCCCTTTAACTGCGCGAAGCGACTTGACGGGAAGGCACCAGACATGCCACCACGCCGAAATCATTTCCGTTATCCTGTCGCAGAGCCCTGATGAATTAACACTGACAAATCCAAAAAAAAAAAAAAATTCCCATCTTATCAAAGCGTCTGGTCTGTTCAGACCAATTACAGATGCTAGCTACCTAGTTCACGAATGTAACGCTGCTTCGCGTGGAACGTGGGCACCTATCACATGTATTTCATCTAGTGACATTGCACAGGGCGGCCAGCCGTATGAGTACTATTTACTGCACTATGAGTCACCCTAGGTGGTAAAAGAAGACCGAGAACCTACCTTGTCATTTACACAGACAGCCTGAAAGGAGCATCTCGAGATAGGAAAATATCATTGCCACCAAGATAACTCAATCAGCGGGTCAGGTGCTTGGGGCCAGAAGGCTTGAAGCCTAACTAAACTCTAAAACGTTGCGCAGCTAGTGCTCATCAAGGCAAATTTGTACTTTGTTCTCAAGGTCGTTCCTTACGTGACTTGCTTAATTCTAGTCCTTAACTCCAAGTCCATCGGAGTTGTCTTCGTCACCTTTTACTTGTCGTTGAGCCTTCGCACCAAGGCAATGCATCTGTATAGTTATGAAATCTGATCTTGGTGCTTAGTTGTCGAGTGGGGTGGCTTTAGCTTCGGCTTCAGCTTTGGCTTCGGCTTCGGCTTTGGTACAAAAGCGCTCTGCTAAATGAAAGTGATGGGCTCTCGACACAATTCCTCAGGCTTAACGTCCCCTTCTAGTTTCCCGCTACTATCCCAGCGGTTGAGGCCCTCACCGTCACCCTCGAAGTAAGTCCACTTTATTATCGTTTCATAGATCCAATATTGAAACCCATTCTCAATTCAACAGCATCACAAACTCAGACACCTGTAACGACGGTCGTTAATCAAAATGTCGACTTCGGTCTTTACTCAGGTACCGTCCCCCAGTGGGCCAATTGCATCGACACCATCGTCGAATCCTATGATCTCAGGTTTTCTTTAACTTAATATTTCCGCAATAACATGCTTCTGTATCTAGATTTGAAACATCGTTCTTCGACCTATAAAGCGGTCATGGAGACACGGGTAACGGCGCCTTCACCGAGTCGATCCCTGCGACAACGGCCAGGTCGTGGGTGCTAATTGGTGCGGTCATCAGATCCCACTCTCTGCTCATGTCACACGCCCTTTCATCCTGCAAGTATGCTCTGATGGGTGACGGTGTGTCGCCATCCCGCAGAGCCTTGTCTAAGCGTCGACCATGTTCTTCACAACGAACATGGTTGTGTTATAGGTTCTCTGCAAGTCGTCAATTAGTAGGACACAACGGACCCTATATTCATGAATCAGAGATGCCCAAACATTCTTTCATTCCTCTCTGTCCACCTTACTTTCACTATTTCACACGAACACTTCATATTGTGCCGTCTGCATTCATGTGCCCCACTTCTTTTCGGAACTCATTGAGTGGGATGCCACTGGAATATCATGAATTTTTCAACGTGTTCGCAGCCTGATAACAAATATAGGCATATACTTCTTATTCAAGGGGATCGGCCCAGCCCGGAAACGACTCAGGCATGTAAAGACGCATCGTAAGGACCGTAGTAGATCTTGGTTGACACAAATGACCCGTTGAGCTCTTGATAGCCCTCGACCTTAATATTCTCCTTCTCCTCATTCTTTCGATCTAACGCCCTCATACCAAAAGCACCCAGGATAAGCGCTTTATGTGTCTTCTTGAAGCAGACTCCTACGGCTCTCCTTGCCCCATAGGTAGAGATTGACGCGCACGGATGGTCGAAAAGAGCCAAACACTCTAAACCACGACAGCAACATAGTGGGCAAATACTTAGTTGAGTGATTGACGCGTAGGTGCATTGTACACCTCTCTCCACTTAGTTACGTGAGCCCTGGTCGAACTGGAATCCCAACGACGGATACAGATACAAAGCGCAAAGCGCAAAGTAGTCAACGCTTAAACATGATCATGAAATAGCCGAACTATTTAAGAGATGCATACCAACTTAAATCTTCGACTTCCACACCTCACACCCCACTCCTCTCGGTCCACTGAATCCCAGTATTGCACCACATCCA